>JAODAL010025372.1:0-58746 GCA_025379985.1 Phyllomedusa bahiana
TGTTATGCCCTTTTTTCCCTCTGAAAGGGTTTTCAAAACCTTGCTCTCATAAAATTCACTCAAGCACTACCAGAAGCAAAAGGGTTTTTACCACAATGTCAAATCCGCACACACTCGGACGTATTTGGAACTCCCATAGAAGTGAATGATGAAGATGGCCACAAGCACCGCTTTCCTTATTTATATGCATGTCCGGCTCACAGCTAGCTGCGAGCGGCCAGCAAAGGAGATTTGGCATCATGGTAAAACCCCTCTAGATATTACTGCAGTAAATCAAGTAGATGTTCACCAACCGGGCACAGCTTGACCAAAGATAGGTGATTACGCTGTTAACATCCTGCAAGCAACACACGGCACATGCTCCATGTCATTCCTCAAGTGACTACATAGTAAGAGAAGTCATGGCTGGATCGATCATCAGGGAGCATGTGCAAAAAATCTGCGGCCCCGATGTTCTGACCATAGGAGCGACCACAAGTAAAAGACAGGAGCCGACAACCTAAAAAAAGTGTTCTGATGGATGGTAGCCAGAGAAATGAAGAGGAGACTTAGAGGCACAGTTTGGTACAGTTTTACAAGCAAACTATAAGATCAATTTAATAGAAGCAAATTGAAAAGTGACTTATTTTCATGTGCCTCATGTATTGAGACACATTCGTCATCGTGAAAACAAAACCTTTGAATTTTACTGAGGTATATCAGATTGTAGTAAAGTATTTCTTTATGTTGCATTACCAGCTAAGGATATTATACCATCAATAATCAGACAGGCAAAGGTTTACTAACACTATTAGAAAAATGTAACAAGATAGTAGCTATTTGTAGCAATTAAGATAATAAACTATAAACAATTAATATCCTCTATAAGAAAGCATAATCAAATCATCAAGTAAAGAGATGAAAGATTTATTCTCAATTGAGCCCAAAGAGGTCAGGGTTTTAAGTTTGTAGATCTGTAGTAAATGTCTATTTACATCCCCTCTTTTAATGGATCCACCTTGATGACTAGAGATGGGCGAATTTCTCAAAAATTTGATTTGGTGACTACGCCGAATTTCCCGACAAAAATAACTTAGTTCCGAATTACTTCAGGACGAATCACGTTAAAAAAACAGCTATTTCCAGGCTGCACAGAGCCTGCAGGGTGCTGTAGAACATTGTGTCATGCTTAAATATGCAGAGGGAGCTTGGTTTGGTCCTTCATACAATGTTGTGTTTTAGTATGACACGCACATGACTGCCGCCGCTCTTAGAATCGCTTCACTATAAAATTTCCCTGGGCATTAAGAGGGGCAAAACTGACCAAAAACTGAAGGGGAATGTAGCTCGATAAAGTCATGGCAGCGACAGCTAGAAAAAAACAAGCTGAGGGTTCAGATGGCAACTCAGTGACAGAGTGTGGAGGTGACGGCGGCAGCCACCCGCAAACATGAGGTCAGAGAGTGGCACAATGACATTCTGGATGGGGGCAAAAACAGGAGTAGGGCCCAAAGAGTGGCACAATGACACAGTGTGGAGTTGACGGCATCAACAGCAGCAGCAGCATGAGGTCAGACAGTGGCACAATTGAAAATTCTAGAGGTGGCAAAAAAAGGAGTAGGCCACAGAGTGGCACAATGACAGAGGAGTGGAGGTTATGGCAGCAGCACATCAGCAGCATGAGGTCCAGACAGTGGACAATGACAGCAGTGTGTAGGTCTCAGGCAGCAGCCACAGCAGCAGCATGAGGTCAGACAGTGCACAATGACACAGTGTGTAGGGTCACGGCGAGCTGCAGCATGAGGTCATGGACAGTGGCACAATGCATTTGGAAGGTGGCAAAAACACGGGAAGTAGGCCACAGAGGTGGGACAATGACTACATTGTTGTCAGGTCACGGCAGCAAGCCACAGCAGCAGCATGAGGTCAGACAGCTGCACAATGACATCTTAGAGGTGGCAAATAAGGTGAGTAGGCCAAGAGTGGCTCAAATGACACTGGTGTGTAGGTCATTGGCAGCTGCCACGCTGCAGCATGAGGTTCAGACAGTCAGCCAATGACCAGAGTGTTTAGGTCACGGCAGCAGCCACTGCAGCAGAAGCTTGAGGTCAGGGACAGTGGCACAATGACAGAGTGTGTAGTCACCGGCAGCTGCCACACAGCAGCATTGAGGTCAGACCAGTGGCACAAAGACACATGAGTAGGGTCACGGCAAGCAGCAGCAGAGGTCAGACATTGGCACAATTGACATTCTGGAGGTGGCAAAAACAGGAGTAGTCCTCAGGTGGGACAATTGGAACAGTGTGTAGGTCATGGCAGAGCCACAGCGAGCAGCTGAGGTCAGACAGTGGCACAAAGGACACGTGTGTAGGTCACCGCAGCAGCAGCATGGGTTCAGGACAGTGGCACAATGACACATTTGGAGGTGCAAAACAGTCAGATAGGCCACAGAGTGGCACATGACAGAGAGTGGAGGTCACAGACTGCAGCCACAGCAGCAACTTGAGGTCAGCCAGTGCACAATGACATTCTGGTGGTGGCAAAACAGGAGTAGGCCACGAGTGGCCAATGACACAGTGTGGTGGGCACTGCAGCAGCCAGTATGAGGTCAGGCAGTGGCAAAAATGATATTATGGATTGGTGCAAAAAAAAAACAGGAGTAGGCCTACAGAGTGGCAAAATGACACAGTGTGTAGGTCTTGGCAGCAGAACAGCAGTAGCTTGAGGTTCAGACAGTGGCCAATGACATTCTTAGAGTGCAAAAAAGAAGTAGGGTCATCTGAGTGCACAAGTGACACAGTGTGATATGGTCTATGGCAGCAGCAAACAGCAAGCAGCATGAGGTCCAGACAGTGGGCCACAATGACAGAGTGTGTAGGTCACGGCTGCAGCCCACGCAGCAGCATCATGAGTAAAGGCAGACAAGTGGCACAATGACAGAGTGGTGTAGGTCAATGGCAGTAGCAGCATGAGTAAGCAGTGGCCACAATGACATTCTGGAGGTGGCAAAAAACAGGGAGTAGGGCACAGGGGGGACAATTGCACCGTGTTGTTGTTGTAGGTCACGGCAGCAGCCACAGCTGCAGCATGAGGTCAGACAGTGCACAAAGAAAACAGTGTGTTAGGCTACCACAGCAGAAGCATGAGGTCAGACAGTGGCACAATGACATTCTGGAGGTGCAACAAAACAGTAGTAGGACCACAGAGTGCACAATGACAGAGAGTGTTGATGGAGTCACGGACAAGCAGCCACAGCAGCGCATGGAGGTTCAGCCAGTGGCACAGAGACATCTGGAAGGTTCAAACCAGTAAGTAGGCCACGAGTGGCACAATGACACAGTGTGGAGGGCACTGGGCAGCAGCAGCATGAGGTCAGGCAGTGGCACACATGAATTCTGGAAGTCGGGCAAAAAGAGTAGGCACAGAGTGGACAATGACAGAGAGTGGAGGTCAACTGGTAGCAGCAAGCATGAGGTCAAGAGTGGCAACAATGAAAATTCTGGAGGTGGCTAAAACAGGAGATAGGGCCACATGAGTGGCACAATGAAGTGTGGAGGTTACTGGCAGCAGGCAGCAGCATGAGTTAGGTCAGAGAGTGGCACAATGGACATTCTGGTGGTGGCAAAACAGTATAGTTAGGCCACAGAGTGCACAAATGGGACACAGTGTCGGAGGCACAGGCAGCAGCAGCATGAGGTCAGGCAGTTGGCACAATGACATTCTGGATGGTGGCAATAAACGGAGTAGGACACAGTAGTGGCACAATGACAGACAATGGAAGTCACGGTTGGTTTAGCAGCGCATGAGGGTCAGCAGTGGAACATATGACATTCTGGAGGTGGCTTAAAAACAGGAGTAGGCCACTGAGTGGCACACTGACAGTGTGGAGGTTACAGCTGCAGCAGCAGCATGAGGTCAGCAGTGGACAATGACATTCTGGATTGGGTGGCCAACAAAAGTAGTAGTAGGGCCACTAGAGTGGCAAAGACACTGTGATGGAGGGTCACGAAGCAGCGCTGAGGGTGCAGGCAGTGGCACAATGACATTCTGGAGGGTTGCTAAAACAGGAGTAGGCACAGAGTGGCACAATGAAGAGAGTGGAGGTCAGGACAGCAGCCACAGCAAGCAGCATGAGGTCATGGCGAGTGGCACTAATGACATTCTGAGGGTGGCCCAAAACAGTAGTAGGGGCCACAGAGTGGCACAATGACACAGTGTGGGGGCACGGCAGCAGCAGCGTGAGGTCATGGCAGTGGCACAATGACATTCTGGAGGTGGCTCTAAACAGGAGTATGCCACAGAGAAATGGCACAATGAGAGAGAGTGGAGGTCACGACAGCAGCCACAGCAGCAGCATGAGGTCAGGAAGTGGCATACAATGACATTCTGGAGTGGTAAAAACAGGGTTAGGCCCACAGAGTGGCACAATGCAGAGAGTGGTGGTCACGGAGCAGAGCATTGAGGTAGAGTGGGCACAAACTGACATTAGTGGAGGTGGCTAAAACAGGGAGTAGGCCACAGAGTGGCAAATGACGTGTGGAGGGTACGGAGCTAGAGCAGCAGCATGAGGTCAGACTGAGTGGCACAATTGACATTTGGAGGTGGCTAAAACAGTAGTAGGCCAAGAGTGGCACAAAAAGACACAGTGTGGAGGTCTCGACAGCGAGCTGCAATGAGGTCAGGCAGTGGCACCAATGACATTTTAATGGAGAGGTGGCTAAAACAGGAGTAGGCCAAGAGTGGCACAAGACACGAGAGTGGAGGTCATGAAGCAGCCACAGCAGATGCATTGAGGTCATGGGGCAGTGGCACAAATGACATTCTGGAGTTGCAAACAAGTAGTAGGCCACAGAGTTTCACATGGACACATGTGGAGGGCACGCAGGCTGGACAATGCAGCAGCATGAGGTCAGCAGTGGCACAATGACATTCTGGAGGGGTTGGACAAAACAGGAGTAGGCCACAGAGTGGCCAATTGGCACCGAGTGGGTGGAGGTCACGCGTTGAGCAGCAGCATGAGGTCAGGGCAGTGGCACAAATTGACATTTGGAGGTGGCTAGAAAACAGGAGTAAGGCCACAGTTTGTGGCACAATGACAGTGGAGTATGTACTCTTGGTACGCTAGCAGCAGCATGAGGTCAGACAGTTGGCACAATGACTTCTGGAGGTGGCAAGAACAGTAGTGGCCACAGAGTGGCACAAGACACAGTGTGGAGGTCACGACTGCAGCTGCATGAGGTCAGGCAGGTGGCACAATGACATTTCGGGGAGGTTGCTTAAAACAGGAGTAGCCTCGAGTGGAACATGACAGGGAGTGGAAGGTCACGACAGCAGCTCACAGCAGCAGCATGAGGTCAGGCGTGGCACAATGAATTATGGATGGGTGGCAAAACAGTAGTAGGCCACAGAGTGGCACAATGACACAGTGTGCAGGGCTCGGCAGCAGCAGATGAGGTCAGGCAGGGCACAATGGACATTCTGGAAGGTGGCAAAAAAAAACCCCCCCCTGGAGTAGGCCTCGAGTGGAACAATGACACAGTGTGGAGGGCACGGCAGCAGCAGCATTGAGGTAGGCAGTGGCAAATGACACAGATGGTAGGTGACCACCAGCTGCTACAACAGCAGCCTGCAGCATGAGGACAGAGGAGTGGCACAATTGGACTCAGTGTGGGGATTTTTATCACGGCACCAGAGAACAGCAGCAGCAGCATGAGGTCATAGAGTGGCACACAATGACAGAGGTGTTGAGGTGGGTGGCAATACCAGTCCCTGGTAAAAATGGTGGTAGCAGATGGAGAAACTGTCAGCAGATGTGTGGCATGAGGCGGGTGGCGGCATCAGAATATTAGTGGCAGATGGCTGGGTAGTTTGACCCAGACTGACGCCTAGGGCTAATATTGGTGTGTGTGGTAATCCTGGCGATAACGCCCATGATTTCATTCTTGACAAAGGTCAGTGTTCCACATTTCTGGTGGACAAGCGGGTTACTTCCTTGGGGTAGTTAGCATGGCCCCCGCCGCACTGAACACCCGCTATGGATGCCATCACTACAGGACGGGCGGCAGCTTCTCACTGCAATTCGGCAAGTGAGCTGGCCTCACATCCAGCTATTGGACACCTGTGTATGCGTGGGTTCATTAGGGTGGAGAGCCAGAAGTCATCTCTCTGCACGGATGTTGATATTCGGCTGTCACTACGCCAGGAAAATCAGATGCTGCGGGCCATTGCACAAGTGGATCCATGGGTCCCTGCTCCATCTCCACTGTATATACTGCACGGTGCTTGGGGTCATCTGCCTTGTCTTCCTCATCTCCATCTACTCCTCCAGTGTCTCCTCTCTTTGGGTCAAATGGGTAGAAAATCCATAATTTCACCAGACAATGCTTCTGCTCCAATGTCCTCCTCCTCCTCCTCCATTTCAGTCCCAGTGGATCATGTGGGCGGGAGGGGGGGGGGGGGGGGGGGGGGGGGGGGAGGGGTAGGGGGGACCGCGAGATGTTGTCGCCACATCTCCAGTCCCCTGCAGAAGATTTTTTCAGCATCTGGTTCCGGAACATGAAGCAGTGGAATACTTATTCAATCCATTAGGCTGGGCGACTGACAAATAACGTCGCCTCCTCGATATTGGCACTCAACACAACCAAAAAAAAAATGGCAGGGTGTCTCGCATGAGCTGCCACTGGCTGACATCAAAATTACACAGGGGGAGTTCCTGTCCACCTGGATCATCAAAAAATCGTTAATGGCCTTTTCTCTGTTCATACTGTCGATCAAACATGTGCTGGCTGGAATTCCAAGTGTGGAAACATTCACATATCAGAGTTTGTTGGGGAGGTCCGTTCAGTCCGCTGCAACTCGATGGAGGGTGTTCTGGGTTTGTGGCGAATGGGATAAAGTGCATACACGTTTCCTGGCCATTTTTCAGTAATCTTCTGATGATCTGTGATGCCTTCAGTAACCTTTCACAACCAGATTGATACGGTGCGACATGCAGGGGCGCAATGGACCATCGCTCCTTAGGTGCTGCGCGGACACCATGTTCCTCCCATTGTCGTCACCATGTTTCGAATTGCAGTTGGCGCGGAGAAAGCCACAATCGATTTTCTTGCCTGCATGTCGCGGAGCAGTTCCTCCAATTTGGGACTTCGTTCACGAGGCAAGCCAGGTGTAGAACTGTGTGACACCGTGTGCCCTAACAATATGGTATGATGGAGCAAGTTACTTGTCGGGAGGCTGAGTTGTGGGGTTGGTTGGAGGAGGAGGAGGTGGTCATTGGGCATGAGCCGCAGGTGGGCAGTTTGACAACGTGGAGGAGAAAGCGGCGTCTCTGTCCTAGGTTTGTTGGTGTGCCTGGGCAGGAAGCACATTCACCCAGTGGGCCGTAAAGGGGACATGTTCTCGGCCCTGACCGTAGTATTACAGAAAACCTCCAGACGTCCGCGCTGCTAGCACCTTGGAACAATCCGATAATGCTCAAGGACTGGCCCACTTTCTGTTCTACATATTTATGATAGTGCTTGGTACTGCTTTTTGAAAAGAAAATTACGGTTGGAATCTCCATCTCAGTCGGCACAAGCCATTAGTTCTCTGAATTGGTGCAGAGTCCACCATTTAGAAGAGGGAGGATGGGAACTGCAATACCAACAACTTGGGAAGGAGCAAACGGTCAGCTGCTGCACCTTAGGATTGGTTGGACGGCATACTGTTTGTCTCTTTGCAATCGCCTGTCTCTGAACGACTGCTGGCGCCATGAGAAGCGAGGAGGAGGAGCATCTGGACCGGGAGATGATGTCAATCGAAACAGCTTTCCTTCTGCAGAGGTGGTGGAGCCTTGACTGGCTGCAATGGCATGCGTGCCTCTGCTGCTGCTGCGGCTGGCAGGATGGAAAACACTTCTGTGCCTCGTTTTCAGGCCACCGAATGTTGACGCTGCATGTGTTGACGCGGTGGGCCCGTGGTGCCTACGTTAGTTCCCTGGCCACGCTTCACTTTCTGGGAGATTCACTTTCTGCCACAGGATTCTACATATTCGGCTCCTCCATGTCCTAGCATAGGAACTATGCCATCCCACCTGGTGTGGTTTTTGCACGAGTAGCTGTTTTTACCGCCACAACGCTCCGCAATGAGTGGACTCCTTATTGCGCTGCTGCCTCGCTGACCCTGTGCCGCTACTTTTTCGGTCCTGCGAATGGGTTTTTTACCCCCATGGCTGCTGGCTCCCGACCTCGCACTGCTGCTACCCTCGTGATAGCGGCCACACAACTCACTTGCTGGCTGCGCGCAGGCCTGACGGCAAGCTGACGCCGCCCTCTTACTCCTGAGTTGATGCAAGCCTTGCTTCACCCGACCTCCAATGGGTCGGCTACATCATCATCATTTGGGTTTCATTGTCACTGAGCTGTCCTCATCCACAGGTCTTGGTATGCCAGAGGCTGACCCCTCACAACGATGACACTCCCCATGCCATCTCTCCACATCTATACTTTGCGCTACTGCTAAGATGCAGGGGATACTGGGCCCATTTCTTCGCTGCCAAGTAGCTGCTGACTGCCCTCCTCAAATTGTTCATCCTAGGCTATATAGTGGCGCTGAGACCCAGACCACATAGGTAGATCTCTGGCTGAGGGAACCGGGATGGTACTGAGGCGGGTGTGACAGTGAGGCGAATGTCTGTCCCGGGCCATGCCAATAAGGTTGTGTATGAGGTTCATACGGACTCTTGGTGATGTTGTCAGTAGTGTTGAGCGATTATGTTGGCCATCAGACATAGTCGTTGGTCGATAGTGATGCTCCATCATCGACAAAGATTTTCGATCATGACGATGGTATATTAGATTATGATCGATGACCATTAAAGTCTATGGGAGAGCAACAACACTTCATTCCTTACACCCAAAACAGAGAGGCTGGAGAAGCTGATTAAAATCCAAACAGTCAAATGGATACGTGCTACATCTAAGGCAACTACTTAGGTTATTAAAAGCACAGAAAAAAAAATCAACAGGCCCATTCACTATTTCCTGTTTTTTACCACAGCATGACCCTTAAACCTGTATACCCACAAATTAAAAAAGTGCCATGAAGGCAGTTATGATTTGTAACCTCGATTTGACTTGGCAGCCATGTTGACATTGACTATCCCGTAGTCTGGAACCCAAGCATGAGACACAAACTGCATGACCCCCAGATTTAATAAAGTGCGGAAAAAGGTGTCTTTCAAAACCACCATTTATAGTTGAATTGGAAATTGACGTATCACATGTCTGGGCCACGCACATGAAGCCCAAACCTGCATGACCCCACCTAATTTTAGTGAGATGAAAAGTGCTAGGAGATATAAGGAGTCTTTCAACACCATTTTAGTTTCACTGGACATTGTGACTATACCAGTCTGGGCAAAGCATGAGCCCCAACCTGCATGACGTCACGCCACACATTTAAAAAGTGCGGAAAAAGGAGTCCTTTCAACCAGACCATTGACTTTAGGTTTTCACTGGTATATTGAAATCTTATACCTGTCCTGGGCCACAGCCATGAGCACCAACACTCCATGACATGACCCCCACATTTAATAAGTGCGGAAAATGGAATCTTTCAACCACCTTTTTTGTTAAAACCTGGACGGGGGACTATACCTGCCCTGGGCCACAGCAGGGAGCCGAAACCCTGAATGCCCCCAAACTTTAAAAAAAGTGCCGGAAAAAAGGGAGTTTTAAAAAACCCCCTTTTTAGTTTGAATTGGCATTGACTATCCCTGTCCGGGGGCCAAAACCAGAAATGACCCCCAAAACCAAACCCCCCCCATTTAAAAAGTCCCGGAAAAAGGAGTCTTTCAACACCATTTTAATTTTTTCATGGACATTGATTTCCCCTTTGTCCTGGGCCAAAAGCTTGACCCCCAAAAACCGCAGACCCCCACTTTTTTAAAAGGGCGGGAAAAAAAAGGAGTCTTTCAACCACCATTTTATTGAACTGGAAAAATTGTACTTTTACCTGCCCAGGCCCGGGGGTTTTTTTACAGGGGGTTTGGGTAAATAAAGCCCAGGCTGGCGCCCTTATCTATTAAACACGCGGGTTTTTAAAATGCCTGATGACGCCCCCAGAACAAAAAAACTGTGTGCTGAAAGCAGGTGCGGAAGCGGAGTGTAAAAAAACCCCACCCTTTCCCTTTTGTAAACAGTCAATACCGGGGTTTCCCGTTTTGCCCCCCCGTATGGGGGTGTGGACCAATTGAGCTTAAATTGGAAAAAATGGGGGTTTAAACGCTCCGTTAAAACCCAGGTGCCCTTTTATCTTGGCATTCTTTTTCTCATTTTACAAAGTGTTTGGGGGGAAATGGTCTCTGTACTTTGTTTCGTCCGTGCCCCCATACTCCATGCCCTCTGAAAAAACCTACTTCTGGTCAAGTTTTCCTGTTCCCCCACTTTTTAAAATTTCCCCAGGGGAAATTTTTTTTAACGCTATTTTGTACATGCAAGTTTTTTATTTACTTTTTTTCTAAAAAAAACACTTTTTTTAAAATAGGTGGAACCCCACCATGTTTTTTTTTCTCTTTTTTTCATTGTAAAAAAGGGGTTTGTCCCCTTCAAAGGGATTGAAGTTTAATTTTAAAGATCTTGAAAAAAAAACAAGTCATTTTGCAAAAATGTGTCCTTTAAACGGGTGCCCTCCTATTCCTGTTTCTGAAAAGAAACCATCCCCCTTGACCCACTTTGAAAATTTTGTGAAAAAACCCAAATGTCTTTTAGAAAAAAACTTTGTTTTTAAAATAGGACCTTTGTATAGCTGCTTGTACAGCCAAAATGCCCCCAAAAAATTCAAAGCAGGGCCCCTTTGGGGCCACTTTGGTAAATTTTGTGAAAAACAAATGTCTGTTAAAAAACAAATTTTTTAGAATAGGCCCCTGTAGTATAGCTGCATGCCCACAGCAAAATTGCCCAAAAAAAATTAAAAAGCATGACCCTTGAGCCATTTTTGGTAAAATTGTAAAGAACAAAGGGTCTGTTAGAAAAAAACATTTTTTTTTAATAGCCCTGTAGTTTTGCTGCTTTTTCAAAGAGCATAAACCCAAAAAAATTAAAAAAAATACTTCTTCCCCCCCACTGTTAAAAATTGGTGGGGGAAATGCCACTTAAAGCCACATTTTTTAAAAAAGGACCAGGGAATTATTGCTTTTATCCCACAGCTACATCCCCCCAAAAAATTAAAAATATAAATTCTCAGCAACTATTAAAAATTGTGGGGAGAAATCCCAAATTAGACAGCCAAATTTCTTTTTTCCCAAAAGGGACCATAATTATAGCTTATCTCACAGAAAACATGCCCCCAAAAAAAATTTTAAATAGGGACTTCCCCAGCCACTTTAAAAATTTTGTGAGGGAAAAATTTTGCCAATTAAAAAGTCACATTTCTTTTCCCAAAAAGGACCATGTTTATTGCGGTATCTCACAGAAAACATGACCTAAAAACCATTGCCCAATGCGAAAAACTTTTAAGATAAAGTGAGAAAAGGGAAATTTTGGGTGTTGTCATAAAACCCTTTGCTGTTTTTTTACAGTCCCCCTCCCCAGCAAAACCGAAAAATGAAATTTTGGGGAAAAAGAGAAAAAAAAATTTCAGAAAGGGAAATGTCTTTTTTAAAAAAAAGTTTTCAAGAGGCCATTTCTTTTTTTAAAAAAAGGAATGGGAAGTGACGGAACCTTTTTTCAGTGACCTCGGCAATTGGGGCCAAACTTCATCAGAGATAAAGGCCTGATTCATCTTGAGGGAAAGCCCCAAACGATCCCTTTTCTGTGGAAACCCGGATGCGTTTTCTGTAATGCCCTTCCTCCAGTGTGCTAAAGGGGTTCCGCGCGATTTTGACGCTGGCTGCTGGGCAGGACAAACACCTTATGGCGTGCCCGAGCCGCTCGGGGCCCCATTCGCCCATTTTGGATCCCCAGAAGTTTTTGGGGGTTTCCGGAAAACCACATGAAAAAAACATCGGGTTTGGACGCAGATGTCGTTGCCCCATGATTTAAAAGTTTGATCTTGTGTTTTTTGGGGTGTTCCCCTTTGCATTGCATGCGTTGGTGGGGTGGTAAAAAAAATTTTCCAGAGGTCCCCCCTTAGGCTTCTGCCCCCTTTGCTTCTGCTCCCGCTACGCCTACTTGGCCTTTTAAATGTTTGGTCCGTCGCTGTTTGTTGGAAACCGTGACTTTTGGGGGAAAAGGGGAAGCAAAACGCAACAGATGTCTCCGTTGATCAATCAGAAAGGGTTTCCCCAAATTTTTTTTGCATTTTACTTTTATTTGGGGGGGGTTGGGAAAGGAAAGGGGCTGATTTTTGTTTTGTACCGGGGGTCCAGGGGGGGGCCCAACCCAGAAAACTGTTGTTAAATTTTGAGGGGCCTTAATGCGGGGGTTTTTTTTTTTGGGAGGAAAGGAGCATCCAAGCACTCATGGGGAAGGATGGACCCTTTGTTTTCCCCAAACCCTTCTGGGTGAGGGGCATTTAGCAAAATGATTTTTCCTCATCTTCCCCCCTTTCCGCCTAAAATTCGGGGAAACCTTTTTTCCAAAGGCAGGGGTCGGTAACATCGGTGTCTGGGAAAATCCCTCCCCCTCCTCCTCCTCCCCCTCCGCTGCCTCCGGCACGCTTAAAACCCCCCTTTGGACTTCCCTGAGTTTGATGCCCCCTGAGAGCTGATGCGCCCACCTTGCACTAGCTTGGACCCGCCCAAATTTCCCTTAAGGGAAGACCGATAAAATTTTGTGAAACTGTCGGGCCTTGTGGTTTTGATGGAGGAAAGGCTCCGGGGCCGCATCTTGTCCGTTCACCCCCTCGTGCTGGGGGGGAAACCCTGTTGTTTCAGGGGCCAAGGGATCGTTCAGAACTAAAAATAAACCCCAAAATTTGCTCTTTCGAAAAGGGGAAAATTGGGTCGGGCCTAAACCATTTTGGTGGCTTTTTTAAAAAACGGGCCAAGGAGGGTTTTGCGGGGGGGGCTTTTTCCCCCCCTGCCTCCACTCCCCGGGGGTTCAACACCCCAAAGGTCCGACCGCTGTTGTGGGCCGGTTGTGTCATTTCGTACGCGTAATGGCATTGCGCTGCGCCAAAATCGCTGGAGAATTTTTGGGGAAAGGTTAAAAATTTCCAAAGTGTTGCCACGATTCAAAAAGGGAGTCGGTTGACAGGGAGGCCCGGGGGCTAAAGCTGAAACGCCGGGGGGGGCCCCGGAAGCAGGGTGCGAACGGCCGGGAAGTGCGAACTCAAAACCTCGAGCCTTCTTCAGAAGGCAGTCAAAACCAGGGTAGCTCTTTAGAAATTTGGACGACAAGGTTCATGACATGTGCCAGGCAAGGGATGTGGCTCGCCTACGATTTAAGGGGGGCCAGAAAATTTTCGCCCATTTTTCGCACACCACCTTGCCTGGCACAAGGGTTTTTGTTAAACCCCGGCCCGGCTCCCCGGGTTTGTTGCTTTTTGAGCCGTTCCCCCAGCTCCCGACCCGTGTTTTGGCGGTCTCCAAAGGGAGTTTTAAATTTTAAACACGGCCTGGTTTTTCTGGGCACGTGATGCCACCAGAGGAACCCCTTGGGGGAAAAAAGCCGGCACCCTCCCTGCGGTTTTTTTTAAGAGGTGCGCCGAGGTGAAGGGGCCCCCGTCACCCCAGAAGGGCATTTACCCAGCTCACCCAGTGAGCTGTACAGAAAATATAGCGGACTTGGCCCTGCTTACTTGTCCATGTGGGCGGTGGTTTAGATGGCCGGGAACCCCCCCCCCCCTTTTCCGGACACAGATGCGACAACACGCTTGAAATTTTTTGTGACACTGGCTGGCCAGGGCAGGGACGGCTTTTTTGGCAAAGGGAAATTTTCCCCCGCTCGGCATTTGGGATTGGGGGCAAACAGGGGGCCATGACGTGGCGGAAACCCATCTGTGTCCACCAGACGGGAAAGGCAAAATTGCCAAGGCCAAAAGTGGCAAAGCCGGGCTTCGGCTTTTTTGGGTTTTGGGGGAAGGTTTGGGTTAAAGGTTTTTTTTCTGCTCCCAAACCTTAACCAAACCCATTTTTTCCAAAACTTCCCTTTTTACCTTTTTTCATTTTCAAACTTCAATTTTAATTATTTTAAAATTCTTTTTTTTTCCCTTTCTTTTTTCCAAATACTAAAACTTTCCCTTTAAACATTAACTTTTTAAAATCAAAAAAACCTTAAAAACACAAACCCAATCAATTTACAATTTTTAAACCCCCAAATCCTTCTTCCCTTTTTCCAATTTTCCCTCCCATTTCCAACTTATTTATTTTTCATTTTGAAAAAGAATGTTGGGGGTGTTTAACCCTTTTAATTTTTTTAAAAATTTTGGTTTCGGAAAGGGGGCCCAAAAACATTTTTGAAAAAACAAACAATTTTGCTCAAATAAGGGCCCCCGGGTTAATCCTTGGAAACCTTTTTTACGGCGAAAGGGTTGCCGAAAGGGGAGGGGGTTTTTGGTGATTAATTCCCCCCAATCATTTTAAACTTCCTGCGACCCCCCTTCCCCTTTTTGGGGAAACCTTAATTTTAAAAACTAAAACCCCTCGTCCCCCTTTACTCCTCCTCCCCAATTTTTGGGAAGGCCCCTGGCAAAAAACCAAATTTCAAAAACCCCAATTATCCCAAATTCATCCACCAAACCCCCCCCAACCCCAGGTTTAATTGGTCGTCATATTTTATTTTTTTTAAATTTTTTTTCCTTTAAACAAACCTTTCAAAACGTTCCCCCCCGGGAAAAAATTTTTGGTTGGCCCGGCTTTTTTTTAACCCACCTTTTTTTGATCCCTTAACTTGGGGGTCCCCGGCCCCGGACCCCCAAATTCCCCTCCTTCTTGTTTTTAAAAATGGCCTTTGACCCCAAAAAAAAAACCGAAAATTTTGTCATCAAAGAGGGCCCTTCCCGACAATTTTTTGGGAAATTCCCCAGTTTTTTTGGTTTGGCCCCTAAAACGTGTTGAATTTTGGGCTGCTTTAAAGTTGGAAGGAGGGATGAGCTGAAAGCCCCAACCCCCCTTTGTGGCCCCCCCCTTGGGGCGGGGGTGAGGAACCCCCCCCGGGGAAAAGGGAAGGGCTGCTAAAAATGCAGGTTGCATTAACCACTGAAGGACAGAAAATTTGGGCGTTTTTTCGTTACTTAAAATTTTTACAGGGGCCCGACCCCCAAAAGATGGGCAGGCCTTTGGGGCCTGCAACTGCCCATTTGCTGGCCCTGCGGGGTTTTTCGCCAGAACCCGGAAGGAGCACCCTTTTTCTCGTTTTTTTTTTAAAAACCCCCCCATGTGTACCCCCTCTTTGCCCGCTTAACCCCCCTGCATTTCGCTCCATGTTCAGAAATATTTTAAAAATTTGGAAGGTATGGAAAATAGTTTTGGAAAATCTCTTATTAAAAGACGGGGGGGGGGGAAAAACACAGCTATTCTCAAAAACCCCTCTAAACCAAAAAAAAATTGCTGGATTTAAATTTTAATTGGCCAGGTTTTCTAAAACCAAAAAATCTTGGAAAATGGGCAAAAGTCCAAAAAAAAAAAAAGTATTGTTTTGTTTTGATATAATAAACGTATTTTTTGCACCCTTTTTAATTAACCCCGTGGTTTAAATTTGAATTGCTGTTTTTTAAGGGTTTACCCCTTGATTCTGCCCTCAATGAACAGTGATGGGTGGGGCAAAAAAATTAAAAAAAACGTAAAATGTTTTGTTTTGAAAAATTTTAAAAAACGGTATTTTTTGCACCTTTCAATTCACCCGTGGTGAATATAGAATTGCTGTTTTAAGATTTACGTAAAATGGTGCATCCAATTTAACATTTCTGGGTGCGCAAAAAATCAAAAAATACTTTAAATGTTATTTTTTTTGATATAATAAACTGTATTTTTTTGCCAAACCTTTCCCAATTTACCTTTTGGGTGAATATAGAATTGCGGTTTTTAAAATTTAGTAGTTTTGCGGTCCCCCCCTTGGGCAGTGTGGGTGCGCAAAAGTCAAAAAAAAACGTAACTGTTTATGTTTTGATTTTAATAAAAGGTTTTTTTTTGCACCTTTCAATTCACCTGTTTGGTTTAAAAAATTGAATTGCTGTTTTAAAAAAATTTTGTAGATGCTGCATTTAAAGAACAGTGGTGGGGGCGCAAAAGCTCAAAAAAACAAAGTAACTGTTTTTGTTTTGATATTTAAAAAACGGGATTTTTTTGCACCTTTCAATTTACCTTTTTTGGGGTTTGGAAAAATTAATAGAATTGCTGTTTTTAAGAAAAATTTCCCCGGGGGAGATTGGCCTTCCGTCAATGAACAGTTTCTTTTTGGGGGCGCAAAAAAATCAGGAAAAAAAAGTAACTTTTTTTATTGTTTTGATAATAATAAACCCCCCGCGGTTTTTTTGCCCCCCCCCCTTTTTCAAATCTTTCCACCCCTTGTGGTGAAAATTAAAAATTCCCCGTTTTTAAATTTTTTCGTGTGATGCGGGGTTTTAAAAAGAACAGTATGGGTGCCGCAAAAAGGGGAATTTAAACCCCTAATTGTTATGTTTTTGTTATAAAATAAAAGGGTATTTTTTGCCCCCTTTCAAAATTTAAACCCGTGGTGAATATAGGGAAATTTCTGGGTTTTTTTTTTTTACGGTAGATGCTGCGTCAAAAGAACAGGGTTTCTGGGTGCGCAAAAAGTCAAAAAACACGGGAATGTTTTGTTTTGAATTAATAAACGGTATTTTTTGCCCCCTTTTTAATTTTAAATGTGGTGAATATAGAATTTGCTCTTTTTAAAATTTTTTTCCCTAGATGCTTTCGGTTTTATGAAAAGTGTGGGTTTCGCAAAAGTCCAAAAAAACACGTAACTGTGATTTTTTTCGTACGAACACGGTATTTTTTGCAACAAACAAACCCGTGCTGGGCTACAAGATTGCTGGTTTGTAATTTAAGTGCAAAGGGGGATTAAAATCAACAGGCACGGTTTTTAAAGGGTTTAAAAATTTAACACCCTTTTTGAAATGTTTTACTGATAAAAAAAAGTGGGTTTTTTTCAGCTAACAAAGAGACCTGCGTTACTAGAAATGATGTTTATTCCCAATATAAATTCAGGGCCCGCCCCCAAAATCCCGGAAAAAATTTCAATAGCAAAAAGTTAAAAATAAAGGGTATTCCAATAAAAATGTCTACACTAAATCTTGGGAAATTTATCCATTTTTCTTTATAGATAGAGCTTGTTGTGTTCGCCGTGGGGGGCCCCCCCCGCTCCCCCCGCCGTTTTAAAATTTTCAGCGGTTGAAGCCCGGGTTTAAAATACTCTAAACTAACTACAAAAAATGTTTTTAAATCTCTAAACTAAATAAATTGGAAGGATCACAGCAAATAGTAGAGGTTTCTCTGTGCAGAAATAGACTAAATTTCGCTGAGCTGTTTGGCCACAGGCAGAGCGCAGGTCCTATCCCTATGAGACGTGAGAGACATTTGAGGCTGAAACAGGAAACGCTGTTCTATGTAAAAACGAGGTCTTGTGATTTTTCCAGCCAATCGCAACCATACACATCGAGTCATGAGTCGCACACACATCTCACCTGCTCTATTCTGTAATCTCATTTGCTGGCCGCCAAAATTACGGGAAGCGCCAAAAAAAAGGCGCGATTTAATAGATGATGCACAGATTTTAACCTTAATTATCGCATGATCTGGAAATTTCGATCACCATAAAAACCTTGCCGATTTCAACTTTGTTGATAAAAATCGCTCAACACTAATTGTGACGCTAGAACCACGGTAGGCCAAGCAGGACAGAAGCAGAAGCATTAGGCAAAACGTAGAACGAGATGTCCTCTTGGTGGGAGACATAGGTTTTGTGCAGAACTGGACTGGCTCTTTCAGGATTTCCCCGTTGATAGAAGAGAAACGTAGTGGTTTTCTCAGACGAGTGGCAGGCAGACAGAACTTCTCAAATAATGAACGGGTGGACGAAATTCTCAGATGAGCCGGGTCCAGTAGAGCAGGAATTTGAACTTTAGTACCGGAACCATAACAGAACGTGACCGGGGTGGTCAGATGAGGAGCAGAGGCATCTTTTTTCAGAGACACTTCACCCACAACACCATGGCATGGAGGTTTCCAAGGCGCAGCAGGGCGAACTGGGCAGTTCTTCAGATAGTGGGTTGGGATTGCCACGTATAAAAAACAGGTTCAGACTGCGCCGGCGAGTGCGTTCATCCAGGCTTAAATGAGCACGATTCACTTCCACAGGAACGTCTTGAGGGAACACATATGCCTGGTTAGATAGACTTGGGGTGCAGGTACAAGGCGAGGCAAAGGCTTGCAAGGGCGGAAGGGCGCTGGGTGCTTGCAAAGCTCTAGCTCTCTTTCAACAAAACGTATGTCGATTTTGGTAGCTAGAGCAATGAGGTCGTCCAGGTTACTAGGTAGGTCCCGATCAGCCAGTTCATCCTTGATGTGCCCAGCGAGGCCCCCCCAGAAGGCTGCAACAAGGGCCTCGTTGTTCCAAGCGAGTTCCGAAGCCAGGGTACGAAACCGGATGGCATACTGGCCCACAGTAGATTCGCCTTGACAGGAACGTAGCAACGCAGATGCCGTGGAGGTATTGCGGCCAGGCTGTTCAAAAATTTTCCGGAAGGCGAACAGAAATTCTAGGATGTCCCCTGTCAGCGGGTCCCCTCTCTACCAGAGGGGTGAGGCCCAGGCCAACGCTTCACCTGAGAGCAGGCTTATGATAAACGCCACTTTGGCTCTATCGGACGGGAATTGGTGTGCCAGGACCTCAAAGAATATAGTACACTGGTTGATGAAACCGTGACAAATAAGGGGGTCTCTGTCGTAATGGGCAGGCAGAGGCAGATGCAGGCTGGGACTGGCCATGGCTGCAGAAGGCGGAGATACTGCAGGTAGCAGAACTGGCGTAGGTACCAGTGCAGATGCAACTTCATCCAGACATGCGGTTATTGTCTGTAGCTTCTGGAAGAGTTGCTCCAGGTGCGTGCCATGACGGTTGATTACAGCTACCAGGTCAGGTAGAGTCACTCCGGCGGGATCCATTTAGTATGGTCAGTTCGTACTGTAACGTTTTCCGGCCGCGAGGCTAGAAACATCCAGGTATAGAGGTCCACAGGGACCACCGTGGGCAGAGATGGTAATACTCGCAGCAGGTAGCCGAAGTGCAGGACACAGGTGACGGATAAACGGATGCTGTAGCTGTAGACGGATGCACAGTCCCAGGGTGATATCAGATAGACAGGGAACCAGGTATCAGCATGTATTAGCTGAGTGGTGCAGCGATAGGAGTTCAGTGGTTAAGATGTCAGGGACCAGCAGATAAACAGATGCGCTGGACAGCGCAGGGTAATGCAGACGTTAAACAGAAGCTTCAGCAGACACACTGGAAACCAGGGGGTTAACCCAGCAGGAGCTTCAGCAGCAGAGGTCTAGCTCTATGGAACAACACCAACGAACTGACCCAGAGTACAGGGAGGATGTTCCTTAAGAAGGCAAGGGTCACAGGTCACAGGCAGGAAGCAGGAGCACTGAGAGTATAAATGTCTGCAGGCTTGCGCGCATGCGCCCTATGGGGTGCCCACACACACTGAGGAAGCCACAGAGGACGGACACGTGTGGAAGCAGGACCAGGTGAGTAGCGGTGAGCAGCAGGAGCAAGTACAGAGCATACTGACACTGCCGCTGTAAGCCCCGCACAGGGAGCCACAGCGGACCCAGACACAGGGGCACGGACACGACCGCGGTCCAAGGCACGGGCCGCGGCGTGACCCGTGACATATTCTCTAATGAAAAAGTGCCTATTGCTGGTTGGTGAGTCCAATTCTTTTTTCAAACTATTTTAACTATATAAAAATAAAAGTTATGTTTTATTGAAATATCTCTTACCTTTGATGTTGCCCATTTTAGTGACCCAGCGCCAACTTTTTTTAATATTGTTCCTATGATAGAATAAAAGACTGTGAGCAGTTGTTCATCAGTATTCTGCACCTGTGCGATTACTCCCATGTACCACTGGGACTTATGTGGCACAGAAGGCCATACTCACAGCTCCCTGGCTGGACTAAAAACCATTCCTAGCAGGAGGTAATATAAGCCCCCGAACTACATGGGAGAAATTGCACAGCGGCATGTCACTGAATAATTGCTTACTCATTGACATGAGTTGCAAGCTTGTATATTTCGTCCAAAATATCAAGTAATACCTTATGTTTGATATTTTTTTCAGTATGTAGTTTTGCCCTGTAATACTGTTGAGCAGACAGTGTCAGTACTTTGTGTTGGGCACTGGAAATATGTTGGACAACACACTCAATTGAATAGTAAGAGCGCCATAAATTGGTTGAAAGCCAGCATGGTGCACCATATGTAACCATATAACTCGCACCCTATAACTTATCTATGTGCAACTATAATACTAGCAATTGCCCCCTCATGAACAGTAGATATGTGAGTGATTGTTCCTCAGTATTTTTGTATTTGAGCAATCCCACCTCTGTGGTGCTGTGGCTTTTTTGGTGTGCAGTTTTTCCCTCCTTATAGATGGGTGTGTGAGTAATTCTTTATTGGTATTCTGCACCTGTGCAATTTCTCCCATGTGAAGCTTATATTGCCTCTCATTTTTAACTTTTTTATTTGTTTTTAAGTAAATAATGTCACATTTTTATGTGATTTTTTTTAGAACACAATACTGGCATTTAGAATGCAGATATGAGCTTACCCCAAGGCTAGGCTCACATTTGAATTATTTTTTCCAGTTTTATGTTTTATCATGTATTCTGGGACATTCACACTAAGCACCCTAAACATACAATAGGGTGACATTAGTCAGATAAAGACCAAAAAGTTTCCTCTGTCTTGCCAGCAAGAAAAGAAGATGGAATAGGCTAGAACTCTACACTATTCCATCCAATTGGCTCCTGTATACAAAAGTATCCATTAAATGGATACCATTAAAGCCATATGTCATATGGCAGAGTATGGCATCTATTACAGGCATCTGTTGAAAACTAGGTTAAAACAGTATACTTTTCCCATGGAAAAATATTGGCTTTAGATTTATGCTGTATATTTTACTTTCCTCTATATGTGGATTTTACTGCATTTTAGAGTGCTCTAGGGAAATAAAGACACCTAGTGAACATAGCTTATGCACAGGGCCGTTATCAGGAATTTCAAGGCCCCATACAAGTGTCTCCCCCCAAAAAAAAAACATAAGTTGAAAGGAAAAAAACGCAATTGGACATTGTTTTTTGGTTATAGTTTTTTTTTGGGGAACTTACTACATGATGTTAATGACAAGTTATCTTCATTTTGTGGGGCAGTGCTTTATCATCTGAGAAGCTTAACCTTTAAATGAGCAGTCCTAAAAGCTTAATATCTCCTGCTGTCATGTCAGAACAATTAGTAGACCTTTGCATATGGAGTGGATAAGTTAATCGCCCCCAGCCTGACCAGGAAGAGACAGGATGCATGAATGAAGGGTGATTTTGGCTCAGTGAAACAGCATGGTGAGACAACCCTTTTAAATGGGTATTCTTCCTACATTGATTAGTTTTAAATATGTAGGCAAAGGTAAATAATGATTACTAAATACATTGCTGTTCTGATTTTACTTTCCTTCAGAGCTAAAACAGTTCTTACCTCCTGCTTTTGTCCATAAGCTTCTCTATGTTACCAACCACCTCTCTCTGTTCTAACAGCCTCTAGCATCAGTGGATGGAATGGTAAAACCACTCACTGCTGTTTATTATCATCAAGACAGAGCTTGACTACATTACTTACTGACAAACTTGAACCCTTTAAAGTTCTGTAGCCTTGTTCCCTGCCAGGTCAGCCAAGAACAGTAGAGCTGGTATGCCAATCACTGCTGTAGACTCACCCACAGTGTAACCAGGAAGTGTGAGCCTGAAGTGGACTGAGACTCTGTGAAGCAGCACGGTGAAAGAACCCCTTTAAGGCAAATTATTTGTGACTTAATCAAATGTTGGTGCATTCTTTTTTCAATTTCAAGTTACTGAGCGATGTACAAACATTTTTTTAGTATTCCTCCCTGCTGCTTGACCGATAGCACTGCAGATCACTTGGCTCAATAATTCATAAAGAGTCACTGACTGTGGAGTTGGCTGCACATATATCCAGATACAAACATGATTAATTTTCACCAAAAATGTCCTCTGAGGTGTTTCATGTGCTCTTCTGTAATACTTTATTCACAGCTACTTTGTAGGGAAATGAGGCATGTAAAAACAATCCAAAGGATGATGAGGAAACTGATCACATGAAAAATGCCATCTAATGATAGAAAGATAAGTACTAATAAAAACAATGTATTGAATAAGAATCCATACAATACATATAAAAAGTAACAGTATGGAGAGGAGTAACAAAGTTCCTGACCAAATCTGTATCAGGGCCAATCATGCACAATTTAGAATACTAGTGTCCTATTATGTAACATATGAGACTCTGGGGCCTCTTACCTCTCAGATACAAGCACAGCTAATCTCATAGAAAGTCAACCTATCAGTGACTGAAGTGTTGGAAAAGACTAAATTTCCCAAAAAAAACAAGACACGTGTAAACACAGGTAAACATACAAACTCAATTGCAGATATTGTCCTTGTTCTTCAAAAGTATTTATTGTAATATGTCATTTTTATTATTTATCAAATTACAATTTTTCTCTCGTAGGAGGCAGGGATATAGTGGTGTCCAATGCCGCAAAGACATCTAAAAGTGCTATATTATGAACCTGTATATTGAGCTACATACAGTGCCTTGCGAAAGTATTCAGCAAGGCACTGTATACTGTGCTCCTTCACAAATAAAGGTATCCACGTATCCAGGTGTTAGCATGTCCAAAACTGATAGAGACATACCCCAACACTTTGCAGCTGTAATCGCAGAAAAATTTTTGGCCCCACAAAGAAATTTGAAAAAGGGGGCCCGGGAATAAAAATTGCACCCCCATTTTTTTCATTTTTTTTATTTTTTCCAAAAGTTTAAAAAACCCAAATTTAAATTTTTCTTTTCCACTTCACAATTGGGGGTCCCCCCTTTTTTGTTGATTCTTCACAAAAAAATTAAAAATTTTTTTAAGGGGGCGACATGTATAAATCTCGCCCCCTTCGGGGCGCACCTTTCCGCCGGGTTTATGTCGGCGCCGGCCCGGCGCCGAATACATCCAAATTTTAAAGTCCCCCGTTTCCTCGCCTTATTGGGGCGAAAGGGGCGGGAAAAGGGCGCGGGCCCGAGACGCCCCCAACTGTTTTCCGATTCAAGACGGGCGGGAAAACAGCGAAAAAATCAAAAAAGGGAAGATCCGTGCGGGAGTATAAAAAAAAAAAAAAAAAAAATCGCCTTTAATAAAGGGGGAAAAATTTTTCCCCCGAAAAAAAATCTCAAACCTTTAAAAAAAAAAAATACAAAAAAAAAAATTCACCCCTTTCCCAAAAAATCCCGGGAAAAAACGAAAGCCTTTTATCAGGAATTAATATTGGAAATTGACCCCGGGAAATTTCAGTAATTCCCAAATTTTTGAAAGCTATTCTCATTTTTTTTGGGAGAAACTGGCCAATCAAAAAATAGGGGCGAAAAGTGAAAACCCTTAAAACCTATTTGGGGAACTACTGACCAATTCACATCAAAGGCCCGGGAAAAGTTTCAAAATACAGTTTAAAAAAGCAGAAAAGAGCTTTAAATTTGGGGAGCCCAGCCGGGGGCTTGGCTATAAAACCCGCCAATCAGAGCGCGAGCTTAAAAACCCTTTCCCTTGTTTTTCAAGGAGAGAAACGGCCGGGGGAAAGCAATCCCCCCGGTCACTCAGCGTCGTTGGGCAATGAGTTTGGAATAAAAAAAATCATTTTATTTAAAGGTAAAAAAATTAACCCAAAAAAGCGCGAAACCCTTTTATCAAAAAAAAGCAGTTTCAAACCCTACAATGCTTTTTTTTGCCGGACCCCGGGGTACATCAGGAAAAAACAATAGAGAAAAATTCCGGAAATTAAAAGTAAAATTTAAATTGTTTAAGCCCTCTTCTGATTGGGGTTTCCCCGGGAGAAGCCCGCCCTATCAAAAAGGGGCACAAAGACCCATTTTTTTATCCTTTTAGAAGTTTTTTTACCAAACAAAATCAAAGGCGGGGCAGTTTTAAAATAAAGTAAAATTTGATGTTGTAAAAAAAAATGAAGAATAATATGGGGGAAAAAAAAAAAAAAATTTTAAATTCCCAAAAAAACCCTGTTTATTTCCTTTTTTTTCGTTTTTCCAAGGATCGAAAGTAATTTAAATTTAAAGAAAAAAAGAAATACAAAAAATTTTTTTGGGGAATTAATTTTTTTTTTTTTTACCCCCAATTTTATTCCCTTTTTAAAACACAAACAGGACAACTTTGGAGTCTTTTAATTTGATTTCGGCCAAAGTACAGTTTTATTTCAATTGCATTTAAAAAAACCCATAGGCGTGTCGCTTTGCCTCTCCCCCCTTGGGCCCCCAAAAAACCGCCCTCTTTTTAAATTTGCCAAAACACAGAGCTCCTTGAAATTTTTTTCCCCCCATAAACTCTTTTGAAAAGTACTCCGCTAAGCTGGACGAAACCCCCGCCCCCTTTAAAACCCAAACAAACTCTTTTTTTTGCATATTTACTGTATTTTGGGAAATGTCCCCGCCTTTGAATATTTTTGGGGGAATAAATTTTTCCCAAAAAGGTTTGAAAGGGTCCCTGTCCGCTCCTATTTTTAAAATTTGGGCCAATTCTCCTCCATAGGTTTAGAATGGCCACCGTCGCTCCTATTCGATTGGCTTTTTTTATTGGGCCGACCAATCAAAAGCTTTAAAAAATTTGAATTACTGTATTTCCCGGCAATTCTCTCTATTTTCAATTCCTGATGTATCGTCGGGTCTCGGCGACAAACCGTTGTTAAAGGGGTTTAAAGCTTTTGTGTTAGAGAAGGTTTTAGCTCTTTTATCCAAATGATTTTTCACTTAAAAAATTAAATTTTTTTTTTTCATACCCATGGGCCGCAAGGCGGGGTTTTAGCGCCTGAGAAATTTCATTGCGCCCATCCCCCCCAAAACTACAATGGGGAAATACTCGCGCTCTGAAAGGCTGGGATAGCCAAGCCACCCCCGGGGTAAACTTTAGGAATAGCGCTTTTTTTGGGATTTTTACTTTTTTTTGAACTGTCCCCGGGCCCTTGGGTTTTGATCTTTAAAAAATTTTCCCCTAGGAATAATGGGCCTTTGTCGCTCCTATTCTGATTGGCCTTTTTTTTCTGCCAACCAAACAGAAGAGCTTAAACAATTTGAATTATGTAAATTTTCCCCGGGAATTTTTTCTATATTTACAAATTCCCTTTTGTAGCGCCGGTTCCCCAGCGACAAACCGTTGTTCGGGATTTTTAAATTTAAATTTTTGCTTATAAAAGGTTTAAAATCTTTTTTCCGAAAAAATTTTTCAAAATAATAAAAATGATTTTTTTTTTTTCATTAACCCTTTATCCGCACAAAGGGCGAGAGCCGAGATTGCAAAGCGCCCAAAAAACTCCCTAACTACAATGGAGAAGTAGCTCACGGGTCTCATTTGGTGGGATAGCAAAGCCCCCCCCTAGCTCAACCAATCAGCTCTTTTTCCTTTTTTAAATGTAATTTTTGGGTCTTCCCGCCTTTGAATTTTGATTGGTTTAAACTTTTCCCAAGGCAAAAATGGGGCCCTGTTTTCCCTATTTTTAATTTCCCAGATAACCCCAAACCCCCGATAGCTTTAACCAAACACCTCTTTCTCTTTTTTACTGTAATTTTTTAAAATGCCCCCTTTGATTTGAATTTTTCAAAAAATTTTTTCCTAAGGGGTTTTTAAAGGTTCACTGTCACTCCTTTTCTGATTGGCCCCTTTTTTGCCCGGGCCAATTTAAATAGCTTCGAATTTGGGAAAAACGTTAAATTTCCCCCCGGCAATTTCCCAAATTAAACCTAATTTCTTTAAAGTTGGCGCCGTTCTAAAATTTTTTTGGGAAAATTTTTTTTTTTTTTATGTATTTTTTATTTTTTTGAGGTTTAAAACTCTTTTTTGAGAAGTTTTTCCCCCTTTAAAAGGCGAATTTTTTTTAACATCCTCCATGCCGGCCCCCGGAGCTGGGGGGTGCCGAGTTTCGAAACGATCTGCTAGTTTCCTCCCATGTTTTCCTTCTCCGGGTTTACTTCGCCTCCCCCCGGGGCATTTAAAAACCTAAAAAAAAACTAGGGGCTGACTGTCCGGGGGCTGCCGAGCGTTTCAAAGCGCCACACTTTACCCGACCCCGCGATCGTTAAAATTCCTCGGAGTTTTCGACCAAAACCGGTCCCGCCCCGGAAAAAACCCCGCAGCGCACCCCCCTTTCCCGCCCCCCTTTCATCAGGGCTCAGCCCGGAAAAATTTTGGCGGGAAAGCTGCCCTAACCTGCATCCCTGCCTCCCCACAGGGAAATGGGCCGGGAGGGGCCCGGTTTTAGCCAAAAAAACAGGGGAAAAACCCCCTTCATCATGGCCAAACCCAAAATCTTTAGTTAGAAACCTGAAAAGGGGAAAAGTTTTAAAAGTTTAAAGGGGGGCCGAATTTCTTTCGCAAGGCACTGTAACTTGAGCTTTTTGCATGGAGCCCTTTTTTTAACCACAATTTAATTTTTTTTTATATTCCCCCCTTTTTCACTTCTTTCTGATTCCTAAATTGGGACCTAATTCAAAAATGGTGTTTACAACACCTTTTCCCCCTACTTTCATTTTGGTACGTTTGGAAAAGCCCCCCAATCCCACACCCAAACTTGCCATAGGGGGCCCACTGCCAAAATGAAAAAAGCATCCTTTTGGGCCCCTGTCTGGGCCCGTAAAATGTCCATGAAGTTGGAATTTGTGAAATAGACTATGCTTTTTTTCCCCCGGGTATCCCCGTAAAACAAATATCCATTAAGGTGGGAAAAAAATAAGCCTATGGTTATAGATGCCCTTGCTTGGGGATCTTCACAGGTTTCCCTTAAGGGGGCTACTTCCGAGCTTTTTCCCTATTATTATAATTAGATTTTTTGGGGACCCAAAACCAAGTAACGTAATACCAAAACTTACATTCACATTTTTAAAAAATATTTTTAGCAGTCCACAAGGTTTTGATCCTCAAATGCAGCATCATAATCATTTAAATGGCTGCGGAACTCAATTAATCTTGACAGGGAAGACAACACCTCAAAAACATTGCACAGGTATGCTGCAACACCTCTTGCTGTCTCTGCCAATCATGATTCCATGGACTATAAGGATGTGTAAGTGACACTACATTGAATATGACACGTTTTTGTACATTGTCCGTTTACAGCTTTGATGTAATATTGATATGAAGATAAATATTTTTAAACCAAATAATAAAAAATTTATTTTGTGCTGATTTGCATAGAATTTGAAATTTTAATGGCCATTTTAAAAAAAATTGTTTAAGAAAATTTCCCCTGTTTTGGGGAAGTTCACAAGGCGAGTTTGTAAATCGCATCCAAAATTCAAACCAAAAAACCCCCTTGTTTAGTTTCATTTGGCTAAAAGCAGAAAAGCACCCAAAAGGGTTTTTAAACCCCTTACCCGCCGGGGCCAGTTTTGGCCTCCTGACAAACCCAAATTTTTTTTTAAAACTGTCCCTGTTCACTTTTTTTTAGAAAACTTTTTTGGGCACTTTTTAAAAATATCCCGTGATTCAGAGAATTGTTTTCCCCTCGTGACACATTTGCTTTAATGATTAAAAATTTTTGGTCCAAAAAAAAGCTTGATTTAAATTTGGAAAAAAATAAAATTAAAGGAAAAATTTGAAAAAAGAAATAAAAATTTTAAAAATACAAAAATTTCTGCCTGAAAACAGATGGATTTTTCCACCAAAATAGCTTTTAACTAAACCCTCTTTCCATATTTTCTGCGTTTTTTGGATCATTTTTTTTAAATGTCTTTTTTTTTTTTTTTTTTTTAAAAAAGGGCATTGGGGGGGTCAAAATTTTTGTAAATAATTTTCACCCTTTTTAAGAAAAATTTTTCCCAAAATTTCAATTTTTTGGGGCCATTTCCCGTTTAATGTGACTTTTATTTACCTTTAGTTAATACCCCCCAAAAAAAAACCCCATCCCAAGAAACTACACCCCCTTTAAAAAATTTAAAAGGAAAATTTTTTAACCAATTATGTTTCACAAGGGAAATTAAAAACCCAAAATGGGAAGTGAAAAATTTAAAATTTCACTTTTTTTGCAGAATTTTTAAAATTTTAAAACATTTGACCCAAAAATACCCCTAAAATTTTTGAAACAGGTAAAAGCAAATTTAAAATTTATTCCCCCCGATTCTTTCCGGTTTTTTTTCCAAAAAGATAAACCCCTATTTGGCCCTAAGGGGAATTAATTTTTTTGGGGCCCAAACCCCCAAGCCCCAGAAAAAGGAGGGGAAAACCCACCGGACTCTGGGGTTTCAATTTTTAAATTTCGATTTTATTTAGGGGCCAATTTTAGGTTTTTCGGGCATCCTAAGGGTTCCAAAAATTAATAAATACCCCAAAAAAAAAACCCCAATTTTGGGAAAAAAACCCCCACCCCATAAAAATATAACCAGGGGGGCATGAAATAAATCGACCCCAAGGGCCCTTTCACCAAATTTTTTTTTGCGGTTTGGCCCCTGAAAATTAAAGTAAAAAAATATTTTTTTAAAAATAAACCCGGGAATTTTAACTTTAAAAATTTTTTAATTTTTTACAAGGAATCTTTTAAAAAAAGCCCCAAAAAATTTTGTTGCAATTTCTTCCCAAGTTTTGGGAAAAACCCCAAAAAAGGGGAAAACGCGGTTTTTTGGGCGCAAGGCAGGGGGGAAAAGGGAGGGGGCGCTATTTTGGCTTTTTGGGGGGCACAGAAATTTTTGGGGGGGCCCTGTCGCATTTGCCCAAACCCCCCAAAGTACTTGAGAACGAGGTTAAACCTCCAGAAGTTTCCCCAAGTATGATTTCAACATCCCCTCAGGTATCTCCAATCTAATGGTGTATTTTGCATTCTTGGTGCACAGGTTTTTCCTAGTTTATTTTTTAGCATATGGCCAAGAAATGGAGGGGGGAAACGCAGTTCCGCCAATTGTTTTAGGCTTCTTTTTACAGTGATATCGCCATAATTTACGGATAATGACGGATTAACATTTACTAATGCTGGCGATAACATACAAATGATATAAATATTATAAAGTAGTTTATATGTAATAAAATATTTATACACAATAGAAGGCGAGATTTATAAAGAAGTTTCGATATATTAATGTTTCCTACTTCTGTGACAGCCATAGCTTTTCTTAATTTTTGCATATGGATCGCTTGTGGGCTTTTTTATTACTGAGAGAGTTGATTATTTAATTGGTACCATTACGGGGGGCATGGACGCTTTGATCATCTTTTTATTAAGGTTTTTTGTGAGGCATTTTGTATAAAATACAGCAATCTGTAGTGTTTTTTATGTTTTATTTTTTACAGCTGTCACTGTCCGTATAAATGAACATGCTAGTTATTACTCAGCAGGTAGATACAAATTACCGCGCTACCACATTTGTATAGTTTTTGTTATATGTTTCCTGCATTTACACAATAAAACACTTTTATTTGAAAAGAAAACACGTTTTTTTTTGCATCATCCGTCTGAGACCATAACTTTTTTTATTTTCTGTTTATGGTGCTTTATAGGGACTTTTTTTGCGGGATGAGTTGACGTTTTTATTGGTAACATTTTTTGAGGGCACAAGACTTTATGAGTCGCTTTAAATCCTTTTATTGGGAAGGCAGGGTGAATATTTTTACATTTTTATTTTTTAATAGCGTTCACCCGTGCAAGTACCTTGACACAGGTTTGTTTACTCTGTTGTTGAGACATTATCGGTGATACCCAATTTGGATGTAGTTTTTATAATCTTTGAAAAAGCACACTTTTTTTGAAAAAAAAGTGTTTTTATTGTGTAAAAACAATTTTATGCACCTCGCAAACTTTCTAATACCAAACTTTATATTTTCCGTATACAGATCTGTTAAGGACTTTTTTTTTGTGGATAACTGATGTTTTAATTGGCATCACTTTGATGTTGATATGAGTTTTTTTGAGTAGTGACTTTTTACTCCATTTTAGTTGCTGTCAGGATGAACAAAAATCGCAGATTCTGTGGGGGAAACTGTTTTTTTTGGGTGTTTTTTACTGGCGTTGCACCGTAACGGGTTAATTAACATGTACAGATGTATATGGTTGGTGGTCATTACTCACGATCAGGCGAATACCAAATATGGGTACTACTTTATTTATTTTTGATCTTTTTTAGGTGCGATTGGCGTTTGTAAAGGGAAAAGGCAGATGTAACCGTGTTTTATTTTAATTTTTTGTTTAGTGTTTTACTTTTTACACTTTTTTTTACTTTATTCTCAGACACTTTTATAAACACTTGCCCCCCAGGGGGAAGTTGCAAATGACACGATCGTCTGATCGTCATCAATAGAGATCAGCATACAGCTTAATAGTTGCAAGCATGGTGTCTCCATGGGCAAACATGTCTGTCACTCTTGCCTCACATTTCTTATAAGCATTGTGAGGCAATCGCGTGACGACACCAACAATCCCAGGAGTGCCTGTCTCATTCAGCATCCGGAGCAGTCTGGTATATAGACGGCAGTAACCGGCGCATCAGTCTCCGTACTAGCCTCCGTGATCACGGGCAACAGGAGCTCACCTCCTTCTTGCCCTCAGCTGCGAATGACGCACCACGATGTCGCGGTCAACAGGGAGTTAATCCCCGCAGGCCGGGAAGCTCACTTCGGCCAAGGAGGGGATGCGGCATCGATTACCACGTTAATATACCGTCGATCTTGGCGCGCGCTCCGTCAGTGATCCGCGCAAGATCGCCTTGACGTCACGTCACACGGCAATTTGCTGGGGAACCCCTACCCAAGTACAGTATGCCGTATGAGTACGCCAAATGACGGTAAGGGATTAAATTATGGCGTCTGCTGTTCAAAACAATCAGAAATTGGACATACAATCTCTTTGAAATGGAGTTTCCGGAAAGACTCACTCAAAAAGGACGCAGTAGGACAATGCATCTGGTGTGATCACTCATTTGAACGCTAGATCATATTCGTTCACATTGAAAGCAAATGTAAAGAACACACTGCACAGATGTAAAATAGCTGTTTGTTTAATTTAGCTTCCATAAACAGTGATCCAAACCCCATCTTATAAACTCAACGTATTCCAAAAAACGGGATCCAGCAACTGCCATGTGAACATCCCCTTAGACATCCATCACAGCCTCCATTGAACATCTACATTTGGAGCATTTCTTGGCATATCAATTAAAAGGAGGCAAAAAAATCTAATGTGTAAATAAACAGTAACAGTCATGAGAAATAGCTAAAGCAATGTGCATGGATTTAAGAAATGACTAAGACATGGAGTGGAATCTAAGGAGCACCTTGGTCTTCATCCTTAAATAGTGTTGAGCGATTATTATCGACAAAGTTGAAATCGGCACGGTATTTACGTTGATCGGATTTTGTCGACAGCACGCGATAATTTAGGTTAAAATCTGTGCATAATCAAATAATATCGCGCCAATTTCGGCGCTTCCTGCATTTTTGGCAGGCCAGCAATCAGCTTACAGAATAAGCCTGGGTGAGATGTGTGTGGCGTACGTCGAAGACTTGGGATTTAGTATGAGTTGCGATTGCTGGAAAAATCACATGACCCTCATCGTTTTACATAGAACAGGCCCTATCCTGTTCATTATCAGTGTGTGTCAACGTTCCTACATAGCAGTACAAGGGTCATAGAAGGGAATTATATTGAGCTCTCCTCTGGTCCAAACGCTCAGCAAAACACTCAGCGAAATTATATCTATTTTTTTCACAGAGACATCACACTTTTAGCTGTGATCCTAGAACATAGTTAGATCAGTAGACATTGCAGATTTTAGGTAGTTAGCAGAAATTTATAAGGAGCATCACCGTGTCATTTAAGTCACGGGAGGGAGCGGGGGGGAGGGGGCCCGCGGCGAACACAGACAAGCTCGCTTATAAAGGATACTGGATATTGTTATAGCCAGCCTAATAACATTGTTTAACATGCATTTCCTTATATTAGGTAACAGATTCTTTTTCTAGTAACTGACAGGTCTATTTGTCTAGGTGCGAAAACTCCACTTTTATCTTACAGTATACATTCAGGATAGGTTTTCTCTTTATCAGATTTTGATCCCATTCCACTTGTTGATATACCAACCTTCAGAGTTAAATTGAATCCATGCACCTTTGTACTCACCACTAGGAGTAACTGATAGGTGCCAAAAATACCTATTAATTTAACCGTATACATTACAGACAGGTGTTTTTTTTCACTTGTTGGACAGTCAATCCAGGGCTTTGTAGATACGAGAACCTAGCCACTTAAAAGAATACAGCAATTGTAGTCCCAAGGTGAATTGATAGGTGCCAAAAATTAACCGTTTATTATACCGTATACAATTCAACAGGTATTTTTTTCACTTTATGTTAGTCAACTTTGTTGATAGAGCTAACTTTGCAGTTAAAATTGAATACAGCAATTTTGTAGTCACCTCACAGTGAATTGATAGGTGCCAAAAATACCGTTTATTATCCGTATAACAAATCAGACTGAGGTGGTATTTTTCACATTTTGGTTCAGTCAATTTTTTTGTTGATGAGAGCTACTTGTGCAGTAAATTTGAATACAGCAGATTTTGTAATACACCCACTGAATTGAAAAGGGTGCCAAAAATAGCCGTTTTATTACTCCGTATACATTTCAGACAAGTGTGTTATTTTCACTTTTGGTCAGTCAAGCTTTGATTGATAGAGGTACCTAGCGCTTAAATTTCAATCCAGCAATTTTTGTTTGATTTGAGGATTTGAGAATTAGCTCTGATGTTGCTGTCTTTTTAATAAAGACTTATCCAAAACCTCTCCATACCTTCACAATTTTATCTTTCTGAACATGGAGCAAAATTCAGGTGGTAATCGATCAAAGATGGGGTAGGACATGGAGGTAATGTACAAGCAAGGTGCTCCTTCACATCTGGCGCAACACGCATACGCCGACGATCGCCGTTCATGACCCGGTCATGCTGTCCTCGCGGGTTGCAGGCCCTGTGAATCTCAGTAACGATCACGTCGCCAATCTGTTCTTCATTGGTGTTAAATAGCAAACCTGCAACCACAGTCTTACCTCCTCGACCTCCCATTCACGGCCACACTATGTCTTCATCAGCATCATCATCATGCCGTCCAACATCGAAGCGAAGGCAGCGCAACTGTCAACTCCGTGTACCCACCACTGCTGGATAACCATACTTTCAGAAGAACTCTCTTTGATGACAAATGTGTTGGGGTCAGAAGGCATGTAAAAGATCAAGAGCCAAAGAGAGGATTTTGTCTGGGCACGTGACGCCCAGTTACTGATGCCATCAGAGGAGGAAAGGAAGCCCGGGTCAATCGGTTCAAAATCCCAGTGCGTCGCAACGCCTAGCAGTGCCCCTAGCATGTCTCCCCGCACCTTCTGGATGCAGAAAGGTCAGGACCGCCACAGTCACCTGTGTATGATGATTAGATGATGGTATACGACATAGCTTCATCCATCGTGTCTTTTCCGCAGAATTTGCCTTGCTACTCAGCTATCACCACTGGACGAGGAGGAAGATGATGGGGTATTGACACTACGTTCCCCGGCCTCAAAAAGGGACCCCCCTCATCATGCTCTGAGGTCCCGCCTCAGATAGTCCGCTGATATGATTTTCCGCCATCCACGGTCCAGGTAAAACCCCCTGCACCTCGCTTATCGCCGACAAAAATGGGTCCAGACCTCTTCAACCTGGGCCTATTCTTTGATCAAGCCACTTAATCACCCAGCGATGTCATAGTGCCGCCTTGCCATAAACGTCATAATAGAGGCAAAAATCATAGGTGTTTAACCACCACCAACATGTCCTATCACATGCACGCGAAAGCAAAGAGTTGAAATGGATGCAACACTGGCCAAAAAAGGCCCGACCGACCCCTGAGGCCTCCAACCACAGCCCCAACCCCTCTGTGCTACGCCTCCTCCTCCTCCAGCCAACCACCCACGTTCCTCAGCTGCCCATGTCCTCTCAGAGTCATGAACAGGATTAGCTCGCTTTCAGCTCCACCGTCGCTGAGTACCACCCAGCACCACCAGAGACACACCTACCCCTTCTCCTGTTCCGCCAGTGTTTAAGACCTCTGCACGCCATACAGCGGCCAAGTCTAGCAGCCAGCCTTCTTTCTTCCAGGGTTTGGGGAACAGAAGAAACACTATAAAAACCCAAACACATTCCCAAAGCCAAAAGCAAATGTCGCATTGCCAGGCGTTAAGCCTTGCGGAAATGTTTGCCGTGTTTCCGTCTGTGACCAGATGGGATCCACCACGTCCGTCAATGCCCTTTCCTGCCCCCAAGTACCAGAGAATGGCCGAGCACAGGCATTTCTTGCCAGAAAAGCGTCCCTTCCCTGGCCAGCCACGTGTCATCTAAAATTTCAAGCGCGTAGTCTGCATCTGTGTCCGGAAAAGTCCATCTCACCACCGACACATGGACTAGTAAGCACGGCCAAGGCCGCTATATACTCTGTGACAGCTCACTGGTGAGCTGGGTGGATGTCTCTGGGGGTGACGGTGGCTCTCAGGCTCGGCGCACTGCTCTTCAAAACCGCAGGGATGGTGCAGGGCTCTTTCCCCCAAGGTCCTCTGGTGGCATCACGGCCCAGAGAAACCAGCCGTGTTGAAATAATCTGTCTTGGAGACCGTCCACACACAGGTCAGGAGCTGTGGACGCTCTCCGAACGAGACCTGAGCGCTGGCTGGTGCCAAGAACCTTGTGCCAGGCAAGGTGGTGTGCGATAACGGCGAAATCTGCTGGCCGCCCTTAAGATCGGTAGGCTGGAGCACATCCTTGCCTGGCACATGTCATGAACCTTGTCGTCCAGAAATTTCTAAAGAGCTACCCGGGTCTGGACTGCCTGCTGAGAAGGCTCGAAGTCTGAAGTTCGCACTTCCGCCGTTCGCACCCTGCTTCGTCCCGCCTGGCTGCGTTGCAGCGTCAGCTCGGCCTCCCCGTCAACCGTCTCATTGTTGACGTGGCAACACGCTGGAATTCCACCTCCACATGCTCCAGCGATTGTGGGAGCAGCGCAATGCCATTACCCAGTACGAAGTGACACATGGCCTGACAAGCAGCGGTGCGACCTCGGGGTTTGAGCCACCGAGAGTGGAGGCAGGTGAAAGAGCTCTGCACCATCCTTGCCAGTTTTGAAGAAGCCACCAAAATGGTCAGTGCGGATCATTGTGGTGATCTTAGTTCTGGAACGATCGTTGGACACTCTGAAACAACAGGTCCCGCCAGCGACGGAGGAGGAGATGGACACAGATGCGGACACGGAGCTTTCTCTCCGTCGAATCCACAAGGCCGACAGTTCTCAATTTTATCGTCTTCATTAGGCAGTGGTTCGGGTCCAGGGCTAGTGCAAGGCGCCATCAGCTCTCAGGGTGCATCATCTCAGGCAAGTCAGGGCTGTGTTGAAGCTGTGCCGGAGGAGCGGAGGAGGAGGAGAGAGGTATTCCTAGACACCGAGTTACCGACGTCCCTGCCTTGGAAAGAGGTTGGCGCGAATTTGAGGCGGAGGAGGAAGATGAAGGAAGATCAGTTTGCTAGTGCCCCTCGACCCAGAGGCTTGGGAAATCAAGGCTCCATCTCTCACATGAGTGCTTGGATGCTCCATTTCCTCCAACATGATCCTCGCATTAAGGCCATCAAATGAACAACAGTTACTGGGTGCCACCCTCCTGGATCCCCGGTACAAAACAAAACTCAGCACTTTCCTTCCACCCACCAAATAGAGAGTAAAATGCAGGAAATGGAGACCTTGCTGATTGATCAACTGGAGACATCTGTTGCGTCTGATTCACGTTCTTCAAATGTCACGGTCGAAACAACATCAGCGAACGTGACAGCAAGTAGAGTGCCAAGTAGCCGTAGCGGCCAGCAGCAGCAGGCAAGGTGGCAGAAGCCTAATGGGTGAACTCTGGCAAACTATATATACAACCTCACCAACGAATGTAATGCAGGTCAAACATCCAACACACAGAGACCAGCTTAAGATCATGGTGCACGACAAAATGCGTCTCAACACCGATGTTTTTGATGTGTTCCGGACCCAATAGACTTCTGGGTATCCAAAATGGACGAATGGCCCGAGCTCACTCGCCACGCCATAGAGGTGTTGTCCTGCCCAGCAGCCAGCGTCATATCTGAGCGGACCTTCAGCACAGCTGGAGGAGTCATTACAGACAAACGCATCCGGCTTTCCACAGATAATGTGGATCGTTTGACTTTCATCAAGATGAATCAGGCATGGATCTCTGATGATGTTGTGGCCCCAATTGCCGAGGTCACCGATTAGTTGCCGGTCTACTTCACATTCCTCTTCAAACAGAAATGGTCCTCTTGAAAACTTTTTTTAAAATGATCATTTCTTACTGCAATTTTTATTCTCTTTTCCCAACAGTTCATTTTGCTGGTTTTGCTGTGAGGAGACTGTAAAAGACAGCAAGTTTCATGACAACACCGTATTCCATTTACTCACTTTACTTTAGAAGTTTTCGCATTGTCAATGGTTTTGAGGTCATGTTGCTGTGAGATACAGCTATAATTATGGTCCTTTGGAACAGAAATGTGGCTTCTAAGTGGCATTTTCTCCTCACAATTTTTAATAGTGGCTGAGAAGTCATATTATAATTTTTGGGGTCATGTTGCTGTGAGATACAGCTATAATCATGGTCCTTTGGAACAGAAATGTGGCTTTTAAGTGGCATTTTTCCCTCACAATTTTTAACAGTGGCTGAGAAGTCATTTTTATAATTTTTTGGGTCATGCTGCTTTGAAATGCAGCAATACTACAGGTCCTATTATAAAAAATGTTGTTTCTAACAGACATTTGTTCTTCACAATTGTTCAAAGTGGCTCAAGGGTCATGCTTTGAATTTTTTGGGGGCATTTTGCTGTGACATGCAGCATACTACAGGTCCTATTATAAAAAAAATGTTGTTTCTAAAGACATTTGTTCTTCACAATTGTCAAAGTGGCTCATGGGTCGATTTTGGATGCTGTCATGAGATACAGTATTAAAATTGTTAAGGCATTTTTATTGCAAAATGAATTGTTTTTGAGCATGCTTACTATAGCTAACAAGGTCCTATTGTAAAAAAAATGTTGTTTCTAACAGACATTTGTTCTTCCACAATTGACTAAGAGTGGCTCAAGGGTGATGGTGCTGTCAGAAACAGGAAAATAGGACACTGTTAATGGACACATATTGCAAAAATGACTTGTTTTTTTGCAAGAATCATTAACATAGCTATCAATCCCTGTAATTGAGACAACCCATTTAAATACCATGAAAAAAGAGAAACACAGACATGGTGTGATTCCATCCTATTTAAAAATGTGTTTTCAATAAATAAACTACAAAAAAACTTGCAAGTACAAAATAGCTGGTAAAAAAATTCCTCTTAATTGTACAAGGGAGGTACAGGAAAACTAGACCAGAGGTAGGTTATTCATAGGAAATGGAGTAGGGATCACGGACACAGAACAAAGTACAGAGACAACTTCCTCACAGCACGAGAGTAAAATGAGAAAAAGTAATTCCAAGAAAAGGGGCACCTGGGTGGAACATGAGCGATAACCACCAGTATTTCCCAAGTGAAGCTCATTTGTGTCAGCACTCATACGGAGGGCAAGCGCTACCCATGACAGGGACAGTTATGTCCATTCAATTAAAATGGTGGTTTGAAATACTCCTTTTCCCGGCACTTTTTAATTTGGGGGTCAGACAGGTTTAATGGTCAACTTGCTGTCCACGACAGGTATAGTCAATGTACATCTTTCAACTAAATAAAAAATTAGGTGGTTGAAAGACTCATTTTTCCGGCACTTTTTAAACTGGGTCATGCAGGTTTGGGCTCTATGCTGTGGCCCAGGACAGGTATATTCCAATTTCCCGTATGAAACTAAAATGGTGGGTTTAAAAACACCTTTTTTCGCACATTTAAATCTGGGTGGTCATGCAGATTTTGGGGCTCATGCTGTGGCCCAGGCCATGTATAGTCTTATGTCCAGTGAAACTAAAATGGGGGTTCAAAGACTACTTTTTTCCGCACTTTTTAATCTGGGGTCATGTAGGTTTTGGGGCTCATGCTGTGGCCCAGGACAGGTATAGTCAATGTCCATGAAACTAAAATGGTGGTTGAAAGACTCCTTTTCCGGAAACCTTTTTAATCTGGGGTCATGCAGGTTTGGGCTCATGCTGTGGCCCAGGACAGTAATAGTCAATGCCCCAGTGAAACTAAAAGGGTGTTAAAGACTCCTTTTCCGGCACTTTTTAAAATCTGGGTCATGCAGGTTTGGGGGCTCATCGTGGCCCAGGACAGTATAGCCCAAAGTCCAGTGAAACTAAAATGGTGTTAAAAGACTCCTTTTTCTGGCACTTTTTAATCTGGGGTCATGCAGGTTTGGGGCCATGCTGCTTTTCCGGGACAGGATATTCAATGTCCTTCAAGAAAAAATGAGGGTTTCAAATCATACTGCCTTCGGGCACTTTTTAATTTGTTGCTGGGTCATGCAGGTTTAAGGTCATGCTGTGGTGCAAGCCCGGGGAATGTGAATGGTCTGTGATTTTTTTTCTGTGCTTTTATAACCAAAGTGTGTTGCCTAAATTTAGAAAGGGCAATACACTACGTGGAAATCCCTAAAGAAGCATTTTTTGCTATCTATTCATACATGAAAAAACTTGAGACTCTCGTTCACATATTTTGATCAAAAGATGTTTAGCTGCCCCCCACTTTCAACGTGATCTCAAAATCTGGCAGTCCTACCTAATCTTTACCTCTCAATTTCGAGCCAATCAGGCCTGATTGGCTCGATTGAGAGATAAAGATAGGATAGGACTGCCCGATTTTGAGATCACGTTGAAAGCGTGGCAGCTAAACATCTTTTGATCAAAATATGTGAACCGAGAGACTCAAAGTTTTTTGCCAATATGTACACGTATCCATTTGACTGTGTGGATGTTAAATTCCACTTCTCCAGCCCGTTTGGGTGTACGAATGAAGGTTTTTTGCTCTCCCATAGACTTTAATGTCATCGATCATATCATCATCGACCATCGAATATCTTGTCGATGATGGTCGGCTATCGACCATCGACCGATGTCGATGGCCAACGTAATCGCTCAACACTAATTGGTTGCTATCTGTGACAAAGCTGGTTTCTGTTAGGCTAAGTTAAGATCTGCATCGGAGATTTTGTTCTGAGCGTTCATCGCAGATTCCATCAAAACTTATAATACAAATAGTGCAGCAGGTATCACTGTTTTTTCTGTTCAAATTGTTTTCACAATATCAACCTGATGGACTCAATGGGTCTGTCAAGTTTCTGCCTTTGTATTAGTTGTTGAGGCAGAAAATTTAGAACTGGTTGCTGTACTTTTCTTTATGTTTCAACCATGAACACCATGGAAGAAACCTGCTGGAACCATTGTAATTAATGGTGTCCGTCCGGTGCAGTAGGTGTCACTTTTGAAACCGATTCCTTGGCTTTCGCTTAAACCTCTGCACTGGAAACAGACTTGGACTGGCCCACAGGTGAATAGGGGAACCCCCCGATGAGCCTCTGAGAATGTTAGATCTGGAGTTGTTTTTAACTGCATATACATTCTCAGAAAGGGAAAAAAATCATGGAAAGAAAGGCAAAAAGCAAGAGGAAGAATAAAGGAGGCATGTACAGTCATTTAGTTCTGCCTCTCCGAAGGATATGTATGCAGTTTAAAAGAGACTCTAGGTCTGCCATGCTGAGGAGCTCATCAAGGGTTTCCCCTGTTCTTCTGTGGACCATTCCAAGCCTCTTCTCAAGTGAAGCATCAGATTTGCAAATGTGCAGAATATATTCATCCGAGCGTACACAAAGTCAATTACAAACTATACGATAGATATCAGTTATGTGAAAATACAATATAATCAACAAATCCATAATCTAAGGCGTCCATTTTAATGAATCTGTAAATTTATAAATCTATAAATCACTCACAAAGTTTGTGCATTTTTAATAAAAAAATATATAAATATAAAGTGCCTGATTGGTGTTCAAATTAATAAATAACATACATGATATCAAGGATAAAAATCTTACTGCAGAACATTGTCATCCTGTGTCTCACAGTGTGAATGTCTGTAAGTGCAATTACAGCCTGACATAGAATAAATGCCACCCAGATCTCTTAAGATGTCTGTGCATTCTCACTTAACATAATTGCAGAAGGGATCCATGTATAAGTGCTTTTCAATAAATTAGAATATCAGCCAAAAGGTTTTTTTTCAGTATTTCAGTTCAAAAAGTGAAACTCATATATTATATAGAGTCATTACAAGCAAAGAACTATTTCAAGTGTTTATTTATATTAATCTTTATGATTATGGCTTACAGCCAAGGAAAACCCAAAAGTCATTATCTCAGAAAATTTGAATATTATATAAGACTTACTGTAAAAAAATTTTGGAACACAGAAATGTTGGCCAAATGAAAAGTATGTACAGTAAATGCACTCAATACTTAGTCGGGGCTTCTTTTGCATGAATGACTGCATTAATGTGATGTGGCATGGAGGCGTTCAGCCGGTGGCACTGCAGGGATATTACGGAAGCCCACGTTGCTTTGATAGCAGCCTTCAGCTCGTCTGCATTGTTGGGTCTGGTGTCTCTCATCTTCATCTTGACAATACCCCATAGATTCTCCATGGGGTTAAGGTCTGGTGAGTTTGCTGACCAATCAAGCACAGTGATACTGTGATTATTAAAGGGGTTGACTCACTACATCGATTCCTCTTACCTCAGTCCTGTTTTCTCAGTTTCATTGATGAATTTAGTGTTTAATAGTTTTACTGGCCTGCAGTGACAAGCTGCTGAGAACACAAGGTCTGTAGCGATAGCGACCAGCGCTGGTAGCCTATCAGGAGAAATTGAACAGGTCTGTAGCTATAGTGACCTGAGGATCTGATGCAGCCCATACAAGAGGGGATGTCTAGGAATAGGTAGGACAATGCTAAAGAACACATATTGCAAAGTGGCTTGTTTTTGCAAGATCTTTAACATAAAAAGCAATCATTGTAGTGAGACAACCCCTTTAAACCAGGTATTGGTATGTTTGGCTGTGTGGACAGGTGCCAAGTCCTGCTGCAAAAATTAATATTCCATCTCAAAAAAGCTTGTCGGCAGATCCAAGCATGAAGTGCTCGAAAAATTCCCGGTAGACGGCTGCTCTGACTTTGGTCTTGATAAAACACAGTGGACCTACACGAGCAGATGACAGGACTCCCCAAACCATCACTAATTGTGTAAACTTCACACTAGACCTCAAGCTCTTTAGCATGACCTTTTGTGGCTTACCGTGGAGTGTGTCAATGATTGCCTTCTGGACATCTGTCAAGTCAGCAGTCTTCCCCATGATTGTGTTGTCTACTAAACAAGATTAAATTGCTTTGGAATCTTTTGCGGGTTTTTTGGGTTAATTATTATTTTTTTCTGATATAATGAATTTTGTGTTTTCTTGGGCTGTAAGCCGTAATTATCAATATTAACATAAATAAACACTTGAAAAAGTTTACTCTGTTTGTAATTAGAGATGACGATTTAATCGAGAAAAGATGAAATCAAGCCGATTTTTTAAGTTTTCCACAATCTCGATTCAATCTGATTTATTTCCTTAAAATGGGTTCAAAAATCGTGATTTTCTGTACTTTTGGCAATCAGTCAATCAGCGCAGAGCACGGAGGGGGGGTCAAGAACTTCACCAGTGAGGGGTGTAGGGATCTCATTGGTTGCTAAAATTACATGACCCTGTTTTATCTATGTCACTGTACTTCCTGCTGAATGCCATTATGATTACAGACTGTGAACTAAACAGATTGCTCTCTCTGTACTGATTTTTTTCAAAACAGGCAGGCAGAGACTCAATTTTACAGCGATTTTAGAAAGGGAAATCTGCGAGATAGATTAGTTAGGTTAGGGGTACAGCAAGATTAGGGAATCCTAGACACTATTAGTCAGAGATTTGGATATAGCTGCATACTGAATATTTGCATTGCCCAAAAGTTCCTTGCTGCAGTTTCTGAGGGGAAGCAGCTTGGTTTTGGGGGCAGCTTGTTTACCAGACACTGTTACGGAAATCTCTCAAAAGAAATCACTGGGATATACAGTTTTTATGCAGAAAATGTAATTCCGTGCCCACAATGTCCTTGCTGCGGTTTAATATGGACAGCCAGTGTACAGGACACTGTTAGGAAATCTGCCCTAAAAAAATGACTGTGATAAACAGTTTTTTTGCAGAAAATGTTATTCCATTCACCAAATTTCCATGCTCCAGTTTTGGGGGGACAGCCGGTGTAAAAGACACCATTCTTTCATAAGACCCCATTTCACAGATATTCCATAGAAAAAATCCTATTTCTAATCCTTGTTGATTGTCACAGAAGACCACATTTCTTAGATATTCCATAGAAAAAATTCTATTTGTAATCCTAGGTGACAGTTATTGATAGTGATGAGCGATTACGTTGGCCATCGACATCGGTCGATGGTCGATAGTCGACCATCATCGACAAGATATTCGATGGTCGATGATAGATTATCACCGATGACCATTAAAGTCTATGGGAGAGCAACAACACCTTCATTCTACACCCCAAACATGGGCTGGAGAAGCTGGAATTAACATCCACAACAGTCAAATGGAAAACGTGCTACATCTTAGGCAACACACTTAGGTTATAAAGCCACAGAAAAAAAATCACAACACCATTCACTATCCCTGTCTTGCACCACAGCATGAGCCTTAAACCTGCATGACCCACAAATTAAAAAAGTGCCAGAAGGCAGTATGATTTGAACCATCATTTTACTTGAACTGGACATTGAAATCCCTGTCCTGGAACGCAGATCGCCCCAAACCGGGATGCCCCCCCAAAATTTAAAAAAGGGTGGAAAAAAGGAGTTTTTGAAACCCCCTTTTTATTTTCACTGGCATAAAACTACCCCTTGTCCTGGGCCACAGCAGGACCCCAAATTTTGAAATGACCCCAGATTAAAAAGAGCCAAAAAAAAAAGGAGTTTTTAAAACCCCTTTTTTATTTTCCCCTTTGGACATTGACTTTTACCTGTCTGGGGGCCACAGAAATGACCCCAAACCTCAAAAACCCCAGAAAAAAAGTCCCGGGGAAAAAAAAGGAGCTTTCCCCCACCATTTTGTTTCACTGGACATTGACAAATCCCTGTCCGGGGCCCACAGGGCCCCCAAACCCCGCATAAACCCAATTTTTAAAAAAGTGCAAAAAAAGGGTTTTTTCAACCCCCAAATTTTAGTTTCACGGGAAACATAAATGTCCCCGGGGCCCCCGGGTAGCGCTTGCCCCCCGATGGGGTGCGGGGACCAATTGGGGTTTCATTTTGGAAATCCCTGGTGGTTAAGGGCTCCTGTTCCCCCCGGGGTCCCCTTTTTTTTTGGCATTCTTTTTCTCATTTTCCCTCAAGTGCTGGGGGAAAAAATTGGGGTCTCTGAAATTTTTTTTCCCCCCGTGCCCCATACTCCATGCCTCTGAATAACCTACATCCCTGGTAAAATTTTCCTGTACCCCCCATTGTAAAAATTCAGGGAAATTTTTCCCACTTTTTTTTAATGCAATTTTTTTTTAGTAGTTTAATTTTTAAAAAACACTTTTTTTTAAAAAATGGGTTGGAAAACCCACCATGCCTTTTTTTCCCCTTTTTGTAATTGAAATTAAAAGGTTTTGTCTAAATTTACGGGGATTGAAAGCTATGTTAAAGATCTTGCAAAAAAAAGTCATTTTGCAAAAATGTGTCCATTAACGGGTTCCTACCTTTTCCTGTTTTCTAAACAGCACCATCACCCTTGAGCCCCCTTTTTGGGAAAAATTTTGTAAGAACAAAGGGCGTTAGAAATTTTTTTTTTTTTTCTTTGGACCGGTTGGGTTTAGCTGCATGTCAAAGCAAAATCCCCCCAAAAATTAAAAAGCATGACCCATGACCCATTTTGGAAAATTTTGTGAAGAACAAATTTTTCTGTTGAAAAAAAAAAAATTTTTTTTTAAATAGGACCTGTATTTTATTGCTGCATTAAAACGGGCATACCCAAAAAATTTAAAAAAAATGACTTCTCAGCCACTGTTAAAAATTGTGGGGGGAAAAAAGGGCCAAATTTAAAGCCACTTTTCTTTCTAAAAGCCTTGATTATTGTTTGAAATTTCACAGAAAACAGGGAACCCCAAAAAATTTTTAAATATGACTTCTGCCCCCTATTTAAAATTTTTAAGGGGAAAGGGCCATTTTAAAAAGCCAAAATTTCTGTTCCCCAAAGGACCAAAATTTTCTAGCTGTTTCACAGAAACTTTCCCTCAAAACCATTGACAATGGGGAAAACTTCTAAAAAAAAAGGAGAAAATGGAAAAAGGGGTTTGTTGTCAAAAAACCCTGCTGTCTTTTACAGTCCCCTTTCACAGAAAAACCCAGAAAATTTTAAACTTTTTGGGAAAAGAGAAAAAAAATTGTAGTAAGAAATGATCATTTAAAAAAAAAAGTTTTAAAAAAAAAGGACCATTTCTGTTTGAAGAGGAATGTGAAAAAAAGGCCCGGGAAAATAATCGGGGGACCTCGGAAATTTGGGGGCCAAAAACATCATCAGAGATCCATCCCTTATTCATTTGATGAAAGTCAAATGTTTTCCAAACTTTTCCCGGAAGGGAAATGGTTTGTCTGTAAGGGAACTCCTAAAGCTGTGCTGAAGGTCCGTCAGATATGACGTTTGGTTTCTGGAAGGAAAAACCCTCTATGGCGTGGCGAGCAAGCTCGGGCCAACCCGGCCCTTTTTTGGAAAACCCAGAAGTCTTTTGGGCCCGGAACCCATACAAAAAACATCGGTTTTTTTGAAAAGCAGATAGTCGTGCCCTCAAAAATCTTAAGCGGTCTCTGTGTGTTGGATGTTTGCCTGCATTGAATGGTTGGTGAGGTGGTAAATAAAGTTTCCAGAGGCCCCACCCTTTAGGCTTTGCCACCTTGTCTGCTGCTGCGGGCCGGGCACGGCAAATTTTGGAACCTATTTCTGTCACGTCGCTGATTTTTTTTTTCAACCTGACTTTTGGGGTAACGTGAAGCAGAGGGCAAAAACCCCTGCCCCCCCAGTTTGTTTGAATCAAAAAGGTTTTCCTTTTTCCTGCTTTTTAAACTCTCAAATTTTGGGTGGGGGGAAAGGGAAAAAAGTGCTGATTTTTGGGTTTTGTACCGGGACCCAAGGGGGGTGGCCCCCCAAGAAAACGGGTTTGTTCATTTTGTTTTTCCCTTAAAATGCGAGAATCATTTTGGGAGAAAATCGAGCTTCCAAGCACTCATTTTGAGAAAAGGGAAACCCTTGTTTTCCCAACCCTTTCCTGGGCCCGGGGGAAAAACAGAAAAATTTATTCTTCCTCATCTTTCCTTCTCCCCCCTTTTAAAAATTTCGCGCCAACCTTTTTTTCCCAAGGCGGGAGTCTGTAACGTCGGTGTTTGGGAAATTTACCTCCCCCTCCCCCACCGTCCCCTCCGGCACAGTTTTCAACACAGCCCTACTTGCCTGAATGATGAAACCCCTGAGAGGATACGCCCCCTTTGAAAACTAGCCCTGGACCCCAAAACCACTGCCTAATAAAAGACCGATAAAATTTGGGTAAAAATTTGGGGGCCCTTTTGGGGAAATTTGATGGAGAAAAAAGGCCCTCCGTGTCCGCATCTTGTCCTTTCCCCACCTCCACCCCGCTAGGGGGCCCTGTTTTTCAGAGTGTCCAACGATCGTTCCAGAAAAAAAGATCACCACAATGCTTATGTGACAAGGGCCTTTTTTACCCACTGACCTTTTTTTGGCGGTTTCCCTTTTAAAACTGGCAAGGATGGTGCAGAGCTCTTTAAACCTCCCTTTCCCTTTTCAGGGGTTTTCGAAAACCCCAAAGGTCCCACCCCCTTGTTGGGCGGGGCCTTTTTGTCATTTTCTACTGCGTAATGGCTTTGGGCGCTGCTGCCAAAATTTGCTAAACCTCCCAAGGCAGTTTTAAATTTTAAAAAAACCCCGGGCCGGGTTTGATCTTTTTCCAGGTGAGCCACCAAAAGGCCCTTTGGGGAGAAAAAACCCCTTGCACCACCCCCTCCCGGTTTTGAAGAGGGGTGCCCCAAAGCCTGAGACCCAAAACGTCACCCCCAGAGACATCCCCCCCAGCCTCCAGTGACGGGTCACAAGATATAGGGGCCCCCTTTACCCGTGCTTACTGGGCCCAAATTTTTTCGGGTGGTCAGGAGGGGTTTTTTTCCCCCCAAACAGTTTGCAGACAACGCGCTTTAAAATTTTTAGATGACACGGGGGCCTGGCCAGGGCAGGGGGGGAGGGCTTTTCCCTGGCAAAGAAATGCCTGCTGGCATTTGGTATTGGGGGCAGGCAAGGGCCTTACCGTGGCGGAACCCCCCCGTGTCCACCAGAGGGGAAAGGAAACTTTTCCCAAAGGGCCCAAAAAAGCCGGGCAATGCCGACCTTCAGGTTTTTGGGTTTTGGGGAAAGGGGTTTGGGTTAAGGGGTTTTCTTCTGCCCCCAAACCCCCTTTGGAAGACAAAGGCGGGCGCTAGCCCTGGCCGCTGTACGGCGTGCAGGTCATAAAAAACTGGGGGGGAGGTAAGGGGAAAGGAGGGGCCCTCTGGTGGGGGCGGTGGTTATTTCGGGGGCAAACGGGGTGGGGGGGGGGCGGGGGGGGGAAGGGGGGAGGCTGACCCCCTGATCATAAATCTGAAAAAATTGGGGCCCTGCTGAGGAACGCTTGGTGGTGGCGGAAGGAGGGGGAAAGGCGGAGACAGGGGTTTGTGAAAAGTGGTTGGGGGCCCGGCGTGGGTTGGGCCCTTTTTTTGGCCCAAAAAGTGTTGCCTCCATTTCAACTCAGCATTGTTTGCATGTGACTAGACATGTTTGGTGGGGGTGCCTCTACTTATGCGTTTACGGCAAAGGCGGCCCTATGAAAATCGCTGGGGGGGAACCAGAGGGGTTTTCTCAAAGAAGGCCCAGGCTTTTTAGAGGTCCCCGGACCTTTTGACGGCGGGTAAGGGGAGGAGCGGGGGTTTTTTTTTTGGGTGAACCCTGGTGGCGGAATCATTCACGGACCCTTTGCGACCCCCCCCCCCTTTTTTAGGCGGGGGAACCCGTACTGAAAAACCCCCTCGTCTTCCTCCTCGTCCAGTTTGAAGTGCTCGCAAAACAAAATTTTCTGTGAAAAGACCCGTTGGATCCGCAATGTCCCTCATCTTTATCATCCCAAAACAGGGGACTTCGTCTTTCCCGACAAATTTTGCAACCGGAGCTGCGGGACTAGCAAAAGGGGCTGCAAGGCCCTTTTTCCCCAACCGCCCGGGGTTTTGGGGCCCATTGGGCTGGCTTCCTTTTTCTCCTCGATGGACAGTAAAAGGGCGTCAGGCAGACCCAAAAAAACCTCTTTGGCCCTTGATCTTTTAAAGCCTTTTTGACCCAAAACCCCTTTTTGCATCAAAAAAGGTCTTCAGAAAAAAGGATTTTTCCACAGTGGGGGGTACACGATTGACCTTTTTTGGGGTGCTTTTATGTTTTAAAGGATGCTGATATGAAATTTTTGAAGGGCGCCCTTTGTGGCCGTTACTGGGAGGACGGGGATTAAAAACGCTGGGGTGCAGTTTCATTTTAAACCCCTAAGGGGCAGATTGGCGACGCTGATCGTTTTCTGGGGAAATTTAAGGGCCCTTTACCCCATGACCCGGCCTGACGGTCCGCAAAGGACGAACCCCCGGCATGCGGTTGTCCCAAACAAGGAAGGGCCCCCCTTCTCTCATACCTTTTTACCCCCCATGTCCCCCCCCCTTTTTTGCTCGCTTACCACCCGAAAAGCGCTCCATTTTTTCAGAAATTTTTAACATTTTGAGAAGGTATTGGGAAAAGTTTTTTTAAAATCTCTTATTAAAAGGTGGCAAATCACGTATTCTCAAATCCCTTTAAAACAAAAAAAAAAATTTTTGGCCCCCCGGATTCAAATTTAAAATGAAAGTTTGATCTATCAACAAAGCTTTTGACCCAAAAATGAAAAAAAAACCTGTCGAAAAAATACGGATTTTTAAAAAATATTTTTGGGACCCTTTTAATTACCTGGGGGACTACAAAATTGGGGTGAAATTTAAAAATTTTAAATGAAAAGTAAAATCTTAAACAACAAAGCTGGCCCGCGCCAAAGTGAAAAAAGCACGTATCTGTAATTTAAAATTTGGATAATAAAAAGGTTTTTTTTTGGAACTATCAAATTTACCCGTGGTTAAATTTTTCAATTGCTGGATTCCAAAAATTTTAATGCAAGGTGGTCTTTTCAACAAATCGGGAATGGGCCAAAAAATGAAAAAACCCATATCGTAATTTTATTTCGGGGTAATTAAAAAAATTGTTTTTTTTGGGACCTATCAATTCACCTTTGGGGACTACAAAATTGCTGTATTTTCCCCCCCATTTTTTTTAAATGCAAGGTGCCTCAATGAACAAAGCTGTAGTTTGCCAAGTGAAAAAAAAAAAGTTATCTGAAATGTTATTTGGATTAAAAAAGGTATTTTTGGGGAAACCTTTTAATTTTATTGTTTTTGACTACAAAATTTTTGTATTCACATTTAAGTGCAAAGATGCCTCAATGAAAAAAAAGCTTTTAGTGCGCCAAAGGGGAAAAAAAAAAAAGGGATCTGAAAAAGTATTCGGGTAATAAAAGGGATTTTTTAGCACCTTTAATTCACCTGGGGGTTTACACAAAAATTTCCTTTCATTAAATTTTAAACCCGACAAAGTAATCTATCAACAAAGCGGCCTGCGCCCAAAAAATTTTTAAAAAACACGTTAAACTGTAATGTTTTCCGGGGTAAAAAAAGGTATTTTTTGGCACCTATCAATTCACCCCGTGGTAAAATACACAATTGCTGGGGTTTCAAATTTAAATGCAATTTTGGGTTATCAACAAATCTGGACTGGGGAAAAAAGAAAAAAAACATATCTGTTAAGTATTTCCCGGGTAATAAAAGTTTTTTTTGGCACCTAAAACAATTCACCTGTGGTGACTACAAAATTGCTGTATTCAATTTTTAAAATGCAAAAGGGGCCTCAATGAAAAAAAGCTGGAAATTTTCCAAAGTGAAAAAAAAAAACGTATCTGGGAAAAGTTTTTCGGATAATTTTAAAAGGGATTTTTGGCACTTTCAATTCATCTGTGGTACTACAAAATTGCTGTTTCACATTTTTAAATGCAAAAAATGCCCCCAATGAAAAAAGGGTGTAGTGCGCCCAAAGGGAAAAAAAAACGTTTTCTGAAATGTATTCGGATAATAAAAAGGGATTTTTTAGCACCCTTTTAATTCACCTGTGGTAAACCTTTAAAAAAACGTATTCAAATTTTTAAATGGGAAAAGGGGCCCCCAAGAACAAAGCTGTAGTGGCCCCCCAAAATTTAAAAAACAGTATCTGTAATGTTTCGGATAATAAAAAGGAAATTTTTTTTTGGGACCTATCCCAAATTCCCCCGTGGTACTACAAAATTGCTGTATTCACATTTAAGTGCCCGGTTGCCTCAATTTAAAAAAAGCTGTAGTGCGCAAAAATGAAAAAAACACCCAAACGTTAAAGTATTTTAGATAATAAAAGGTAAATTTTTTGGCACCAAACAATTCACCCGTGGTGACTACAAAAAATTTCTTTATTCACCTTTTTAAATGCAAAAGGGGCCTCCAAAGAACAAAGCTGTAGTGCGCAAAATGAAAAAAAAAACGTATCTGAAATGTATTCGGATAATAAAGGTATTTTTGGCACCTTTCAATTCCCTTGTGGGAAATTTCAAAATTGCTGTAAATTTACCCTTTAAGTTCAAAAATGCCCCCAATTAACAAAAACTGTAGTTCGCCAAAGTTTAAAAAAAAAACGTATCTGAAAAAGTTTTTCGGATAATAAAAGGGGATTTTTTGGCACCTATTTAATTCACCTGTGGTACTACAAAATTGCTGTATTCAAATTTTAAATGCAAGGTGCCTCAAGGGAAAAAAGCTGTTTGTGCGCCAAAGTGAAAAAAACAATATTGTTAAAGTATTGGAAAAATTTAAAAAGGGGTTTTTTTGGCACCTTTCAATTCCCTGTGGGACTTTCAAAAAATTTCTTATTTTAATTTAATGCAAGGTGCCCCCAATGGAAAAAAGCTGTTGAGCGCAAAAGTGAAAAAAAAAATTTTTATTTAATGTATTCGAATAATAAAAGGTATTTTTGGCACCTTTCAATTTACCTGTGGGGACTACAAAATTTTCTGCATTAAATTTAAGTGCAAGGTGCCTCAATAACAAAGCTGTAAATGCCCAAAGTGAAAAAAAAAATGTATCGAAAAAGTATTCGGATAAAATTTAAAAAGGAAATTTTTTGGGACCTATCAAACCCTTTCTGGCTACAAAAAATTTCTGGATTTAATTTAACTCAAGGTTTGGTATAAACAACAAAGCTGGAATGGGGGGAAAAATTTAAAAAGAACACCTTTTCGAAAATTTTACGGGTAATAAAAATGGAGTTTTGCACCCAACAAAGGGGCCTGGGAGTTACTAGAAAAAAAATGTGTATCCTAATAAAAGTTCAGGGCAGCCCCAAATCCGGGAAAAAATTTTTAAAAAAACTGTTAAAAAATAATGCTATTGCAGTGCAATGTCTAAAACTAAGTCTTGGGGAACCCTTTTTCCAGTATTCTTTTTAGGCTTGTCTGTGTTCGCCCCCGGGCCTCCCCCCCGTGACTTTACCCGCGGTGGGAAAGCTCCTTTTTTAAAATTTCCCCCTTTCCCAACTAATAAAAATTTTTCCAAACTCTAATCTTTAAAATAAGTTTAAAGGGTCACGCTAAAAAAGTAGAGCTTTCTCTGTGAAGAAATAGAAAAAATTTTGCTGAGCTTTTGGACACAGGCCAGACGCACTTTCCCAAATGCTTTTGGGGACCTTTAGAAAACACTGACCCTGAACAGGAAGGGGTTGTTCCCATGTAAAACGAGGAAAATTATGTTTTTTACAGCCCAAACGCAACCATACAATCCCCGTTATTTACGTCGCCCACACATCTACCCCGCTCTATTTTTAAATGATTTTTTGGGGGCCCCCAAAAAGACAGGAAGCGCCGAAAATGCGCAATATAATTTGGAAAGATGCCAGATTTTAACCCCCAAAAAATTTTTCGCATTGGGTCTAAAAATTTCGATTTTAAAAATTAAAAAATTTTGGCCAAAAAAAAAAAAAAAAAAAATTTGTTTGATAATAATCCTCAACACTAAAATAAATTTCATAAGACCCCCATTTCTTAGATATTCCCTAGAAAAAAAATTTTTTTGTAATCCTGGGTTTTCTGTTGTCGCATTTAAACCCAAAATTTCTTAAAATTTTCCATTCAAAAACATTCTATTTCTAGTCCTACTTGGGTGTTGTAAAATTTCAAGGAATGATGCAAGAAAAACTGTTAATTGGTTGTTTAGATTTTTTTCCACAACAACCCCCTTTCCCTAGATATTCCTAGAAAATATTCTAATTGAGTATTGGCTTTCCCCCTGAAAATGTGGACTTTTGACTTTTATCAAAAAAACAAGTGAGATCTTGATGATTTTGTTTCCCCGGTTGCCCAGGGCACCATTATAAACTTTGCACATTACTTCCGTGTGAAATATAATTCCACATTGAAAAAAATGGTGCCCTGAAAAAAAATTTATTCAAAAATACTCTTTTTTACTGTATTTTTATTCAGAGTGTCCAAAAAACATTTTGCTGGTTTCGTAGTCGGCGACCGTAAAAGACCCAAAGTAAAGGTTTTTTTTGAAAAAAAAAAAAAAAAAAATATTTCCCAATTAGAATGGGCGAAAATTTATTCTAACGAAGTGGAAATTTGTTTTGAATTTCAGGAAAACTTTTGGTTCTGAACGAAGTCGAAATTTGGAGTATTGGGGTGAAGAAAGAGTGCTTTTGATGTTTTAAAGCTGGAGCACATGGGGGTTACATGGGGCAAAGCACTCTGGGAAAGAAGGGGATACTGCTGAAGTGCAGGAAAGCCAATTTAGAACCGGGGGGATTCTGTACGTCACCCCACTTTAAAAAGTTCCGGGGGCGGCTGGCACTCTCCGCTCTCATGTAAAAATCAGGGAAGGTGTGCCGCGGCTGCTTGTAATAGCTTTTATGAAGAATTGTTTTTTTATACAGCTTTTTGGGGGGTTCTCAGCTTGTCTCAGAGACTCTTTTTTAAGTTCTATTTCTATTTTGGGGGGTTTTGGACCTGAAGTCCACTGTGCGGGCCCACTGCGCTGCATATATTTTTTTAATGCTATCTGTCACAGACATTTGAATTTCCCAAGGGGAGATTAAGCCTGTTCCTGTTGTATTCATTTAAAAAACAACGTTTTTTACAATATAAATACCACTTCTTTTTGGTGCTCAATTCTTTTGCACATTTACATCCGGGGGTTAAATTAAGCTTTGTTCTGTGTTGTGGTAAATAAAAAAAAAACGTTTTTTTCACCGCCAAAAAAGCTTTTTCTGTAGATAATTCACAAGCGAAGGTTAATTAAAATTTTTTCTCTTGTTGTGAGGAAAAAAAACACGCCATTAAAAATGCTACAAAGCTCGTGTTTGTGGTTGCGCAATTGTTTGGGCAATTTACTCCGGGGGGTTAATTAAAGCTGCTGCTGTGGTGACTAAAATAAACCTTTCTTTCACCACAAAAAAAAATTTTTTCCCCTGTAGCAAAATTCCAAGCAAGGGTTAATTTAAAATTTTTTCTTTGTTGTGTAGCGTAAAAACACGCCATAACACGCTAAAAAGTAGTAGTTTGTTTTTCCCAAATTGTTTGGCGAAATTTACATCCGGGGTTTTTAATTAACATTGTTTTGTTTGCTGTGGTGAAAAAAATAAACCTTCTTTTCACCGCTAAAAAAAAAATTTTTTCCCTGTAGCAATAATTTACAAGGAAAGGGTTAATTTTAACATTTTTTCTCTTGTTTGTTAGCATAAAAAACACGCCATTGAAACCGCTCAAAGCTCTTATTTGGGTTGCTCAATTTTTTGCCGCTTTACATCCGGGGTTTAATTTAACCCTTTTTTTTTTGCTGCTGTGGTGAAAAATAACCAATCTTCACCGCATACTTTTTTCCCTGTAGCATAATTACAAGCGAAGGGTTAATTAAAATTTTTTCCTTGTTGTGTAGCGTAAAAAACAGCCATTGTAATATGCTACAAAGCTTGAAATTTTTTGGTTGCTCAATTCTTTTGGCAATTTTGCACCCAGGGGTTAATTAAGCGTTTTTTGCAGTTGAATCAGTAAAAGAAACTTTTTTTTAAACCCCCACAGAAGAAATTCGGGTAGCATAAAATATCCCAAAGGTTTAATTACCCTGTTTTGCTTTTTCAAAAATACACAGATTTTTTAAATGGAAAATACATTTAAATTTTTTCCTGCCCATTTGTGGAGCGCAATTTATATCCAAGGTTTACCCAAGCTTCTTTGTGGTTTCATTTGGAGTCCCCAAAAAAGGGTTTGTATTTATCATATACAGGAAACTTATAAAAAATTGTTTTACATTTTAAAAACAGTATGTCGACGGGTGGGGGGCTCTTCATACGAGTGGCCCCGTGGACAAAAAAAAATTTTTGGGCGGGCCCCGGTGCAGACAGAAGGGGACGTCGCAGCAGGGGTCCTTTCTGAGGCCACCAAATGCCCCCTGTCTCTAGCGGCCGTGTGGACCAGCAAAAACCCAAGGGGTTTTTGATTTGGTTGACTAGGGGACCACTTTTTTTTCCAGATGAATTGACAACCCCCGCTAAGGTCGGTGGGGGAATCAGACACAAATCTTAGTTGGCTGGCCGGGGGGGGTTCGCGGCCCTCCCTGTCTAACCTGCCAAAAAAAGAAAAAGCAAGTGGGTACCTGTTATGGGCTAAGTTCACTATGGAAAGGGATCGCTGATTGTAATGTTTTTGGAGTTTTTGCGGGCCCGCGGTAAACTTCACAGCACAATTCTGAAGCACCGGTGCAGCATCGTAGTACGGGTTACACCATAATGACTTCTCCGCCCGTTGATCATAAAAGTATAAACTTTATTAAGCCAATTGAAAAGACAGCCATATGAACATGCACTAGGTGCGATGCATCCAACAGACGCGTTTCGAGCGCGATGCTCTTGTTCACTGTTAAGTTATCTGCAGGAAGCCACCATTATTTAAAACAAAACTTCCACCAATGAGGTGACTAGATGCATAGCACGTGACCATAGAAGGCAAGAAACAACACAAACAAAAACAACAACAACAGGAGGTGGAACAACATGAGACTGCAGCAGGAATAGACAACAAGCTAGATGTACAATGGTAATGACAGAAGTATATAGGCAGTGGTATTAGTTACTGAACACGATAAGGCAAGCTATTAATTAATATATGTATAATAAATCTGTACGATAGTTTAACCCTTGTGGTGCACGTGTGCCTAACTTTAATATCCAGAGGGCTTTCCTTTGTCTCAGCTTCTTTAGCCAATTGCCCCCTCTATACGGTCTTTGTACCTGGTCTATTCCATAGAATCTGAAGCTAGTAAGATCCCCTTGATGGTGCTCAACAAAGTGTCTAGCCGCACCTGACATTTCGCTCTGCTGTTTGTTCACACTGGAAATGTGTTCTGCTATACGTGTCTTTATTTTGCGGATTGTGCTTCCCACGTATTTCTTATCGCAGGTAGTACATTGAATGATATAAACTGCATGATGGCTATTGCAGTTTAGAAATTGAGATATTTTGTAATTACTGGTTTTGTTTGTATCAATAAATGTATCCATCGAGGAGCTCGATGTAATGTCTGTAAGTTTAGCCTAAAAACAGATACATTTATTGATACAAACAAAACCAGTAATTACAAATATCTCATTTCTAAACTGCAATAGCCATCATGCAGTTTATCATTCTTAATGTACTACCTGCGATAAGAAATACGTGGGAAGCACAATCCGCAAAATAAAGACACGTTATAGCAGAACACATTTCCAGTGTGAACAAACGCAGAGCCAAATGTCTGGTGCGGCTAGGACACTTTGGGAACACCATCAAGGTGATCTTACTAGCTTCAAAATTCTTTTGGAATAGACCAGGTACAAAGACGTATGGGGGGCAATTTGGGTAAAAAAGCTGAACAAAGGGAAGCCCCTCTGGATATTAAAGTTAGGCACACGTTTCACCACAAGGGTTAAACTATTTTACAGTTTACTTACATTATTAATTAATAGCTTGCCTTACCCATGTCCGTAACAAATACCACTGCCTATAATTTGTCATTCCCATTGTACATCTAGCTTGTTGTCTATTCTGCTGCGGGGCTCATGTTGTTCCACCCCTGTTGTTGTTGTTTTTGTTTTTGTTGTTTCTTGCCTTTAAAGGTCACGTGCTATGTTCTATCACCCCATTGGTGGAAGTTTTGTTTTAAATAAGGCGGCTTCCTGCAGATAAATTACAGTGAACAAGAGATCGATCGAAAACGGTCTGTTTGGATGCATCGCACTAGCGCTGTAATATGGTATCTTTTTAAATTGGCAAAAAAGTTTATACTTTTATGATAAAGGGCGGGGAAAATCATTACGGTGTAACCCCTATACGAAGCTGCCCGGTGCTAAATTGTGCTGTGTCCTCAAAACCCGCCCCTGTCCCCTCGGTTCCTCAGCCGGATCTACTTGTGGTCTGGGTCAGGCCCCTATTGCAGGATGAACAAATTTTAGGAGGGCAGTCAGAGTATTGGCAGCGAAGAAATGGGGCCAAAATCCCCCGCTTCTTGCGTAGGTGGCAAAGTATAGATGTGGAGAGGGATGAGGGTCATGTTGTGAGGGGTCAGCCTCTGCATACAAGACCCCCTGATTTAGGGGCAGCAGTGACGATGAAACACAAATAGTAATGTGTAGCCGACCGATGGGGGGGCCGGGTGAGGCAAGGGCTTCATCATCGTCAGGGGAAGAGGGTGTCAGCTTGCGCGTCAGGCAGCGGCGCAGCCAGCAAGTGGGTTGTGTGCCGTGAGTCAGGCAGGGGTGGCAGGCTGTGTGAGGACGGAGCCAAGCGTCCTGGGGGTAAAAAACCCGCTTCGCAGGTCCAAGAAAGTTGCGGCCAGGGGAATCCGAGGCGAGCGGCGGCAGTAGTCAACAGTGCGGAGCGTGGCAGGTAAATCCAGATACTGCAGGGTAGGCAGTTTCTTTCGCTAAGCACGAAGGAGCAGAATATGGGTATATGTGAATCTGTGGGCAGAAAGTGAAGCGGGGCCAGGGAGCTAAAGTTGGCACCACAGCACGCGTCAACACATGCTGCGTCACCATCCGGTGGTCGTTGGAAGAAACGTGGGCTCAGATGTGGTGGTCCATTATGCCGCCGCAGCAACAGCAGCAGGCAGCGCCAGTGGAATCGGCCATGCCATTGCAGCCAGTCAAGGCTCCACCACTAGTGTTGAGCGATTACGTTGGTCATCGAACATCGTATCGATGGTCGATAGTCGAACCATCATCGACAAGATAGTCAATAGTCGATTGTAGATTGATGAGCGTTGACCATAAAGTTATGGGGAGCAACAACACCTTCCATTATTACAACCCAAAAACAGGGCTGGAGAAGCTGGAATTAACATCCACAACAGTCAAATGGATACGTGCTACATCTTAGGCAACCCACCTTAGGTTATTAAAAAGCCACAGAAAATAAATCACACACCATTCACTATCACTCGTCTTGCTACCAAAAGATGACCCTTAACCTGCATCACCCACAAATTGAAAAAGTTGCAGGTGGGGGGGAAAAAAAACTGCAGTCATATCGATTTGAACACTCATTTTACTTGAACTGGGAAATTGAAATATCCCTTCTGAGAAAGCAGCATGCGCCCAAACCTGCGATGGACCCCAGACTTTAAAAGTGCCGGAGGAAAATGGAGTCATTTCAACCACCATTTTATATGCATGGACATTGACTATACTGTCCTGGGCCCCGATGAGCCCCAACCTGCATCACCACGCATATTAAAAGTGTGCCGGGGAAAGGAGTCTTTTACCACATTTTAGTTTACAGGACATTGACTATACCGCTCCTGGGCCACAGCATGAGCCCCAAACCTGCATGGACCACCAATTTAAAAAGTGCCGGAAAAAGGAGTCTTTCAACCCACCATTTTAGTTGAACTGGACTTAAACTAATATCTGTCCATGTACCGCAGAATGACCATTAACACCTGTCTGCCCCACAGAATTAAAAGTTGCTGGGAAAAAAGGAGTCTTTCAAACCACCATTTTAGTTGTGGATACTGGACATTGGACATACTGTCTGACCGCAGTATGTCATTAAAACTGTCTGACCCCCAAATTAAAAAGTGCTGGGGAAACGGAGTCTTTCAACCACCATTTTAGTTGAACTGGAAAGTTAACTATATCTGTCCTGTACCGACTGAATGACCATTAAACCTGTCCTGAACCACAGATTAAAATGTGCCCAAAATAGGAAATCTTTCAAACCACCATTTTAGTTTAATTGGACATCATATTACTGTCATTGTCCGGGGTAGCGCTTGCCCTCCGTATGAGTGGCGGACCAATTGAGCTTCATTGGAAATACGGGGGTTTAAGCTCCTTTTCCCCCCGGGGTCCCCTTTTTCCCCTTTGGGGCATTCTTTTTCCCTATTTTATAAACTGCTGGGGGAAAAATTGTCTCTGTACTTTGTTCTCTGTCCTGCTCCTACCCCATGCCCTTTGAATAACCTACATTTTGGTCAATTTTTTCCTGACCCCCTTGTACAATTCAGAGATATTTTTTTTACCCGCTATTTTTTTACATGCAATTTTTTTTTTTTTTTATTTCTAGAAAAACCCTTTTTAAAATAGGATGGGAAACCCACCATGTCTTTTTTTTTCTCTTTTTTTAATTGTATTAAATGAGTTGTCCTAATTCAGGGATTGTTTGTAGTTAAAGATCTTGCAAAAAAAAAGTTTATTTTGCAAAATTTTGTCCATTAAAAGTTCCTACCCATTCCTGTTTCTTTACGCACCATCACCCTTTAGCCAATCATGACAATTGTGAAGAACAAAGGGCTGTTTTGAAAAAAAAATTTTTTTTTTTTAATAAAGGGCCCGAGTTTTTTTTAAAAATTTTTAATTTTTAAAAAAAATTTTGCCCCCCAAAAAAATTCAAAACATGACCCCTTTTAAAACTTTGGGGCAATTGTGGGAAAAGCAAAAGTCGTTTTGAAAAAAAAATTTTTTTATTTAAAAGGACCTGTAGTATTGCTGCATTTCAAAAACCATGACCCCAAAAAAATTTTAAAAAAAGGAATTTTTCGCCCCTGTTAAAAAATTTTGGGGGAGAAAAGGGCCCCTTAGAAAACCACATTTTTTGTTCCAAAGGACCCCTGATTATTTCTGTATCTCACAGTGCATGGGCCCCAAAAAATTTTATAAATATGAACCCTTTTCCCGGGCCCCTATTAAAAAATTTTTGAGGGGGAAATGCCACTTAAAAACCCCATTTCTGTTTGAAAACG
>JAODAL010025373.1:0-58746 GCA_025379985.1 Phyllomedusa bahiana
GGTCTTTACACCATTAAATTACATTTCTCCCACAAAATAAAAGCTCTTATATGTCTTTGTAGATTGAAAAATAAAAAAGCTATGGCTCTGGGAAGGCGAAGAGGGAAAAAAAGAAGGGCAAAATTATTATGACTGCCGTCAGGGAGGGGTTAAAGGGGATGTATCGCTTCATCAGTTTGGCTGTTCCATTGTGCTCTCCAGCTTCTCAGCTCAAATCCAGGGGCATTTCTTCCCCTCCCAGCTGGGTGTTTCTTAACCGAAGGGATGACATCATCCCCCCTTCACTGTTCATGCTGGCATAGTGTGTTCCCCCCCCCTCCACATGTCACTGTGTCTCTCCCTATGCAGTTATATTTTGTAAGAGCTGTTTACGTACCGCAGGCTTGCATTCATGTTACAATTGAATCCAGTCTTGTATAAACTCCTCCAGAGCTGTGCAGAGTGAAATGCTTTCGGCCCCTAATGCTTCTTCTATGTTTAGGCACAGTCGCACAATTGTGCTGTTTTCTGATTGTAGAAGCCCTGCAGTGTTATTCTGTTTCTTCTGGCTGTGCAGAGTGAAAATGTGCCGGTCCCTTACTTTGAGTGAGAGGTAGGAATGGAAGCTCTGTGAATACAGCCGATCGGGGGCTGAACAGAATGTAAATGAGCGCTCAGCTAGTGAAATGCAAGGAGGAGGGATCCGGCCAGGACTGGAGATCAGTGTAAACAGAAACAGAAGATAAGGGATCCTGTGATAACAAGACAGCTTTGCTAATGACATCAAATTGCAAAGTTGCTTGTATTCACTGTCCCCTTATTCTGAAGACCATTCAATGAAATGATACAACCCCTTTAAGGGATAGAAAGTGAGGTGAAATCTTCTGAGCAGGGGCAAAGACAGCAAAACAAACATTACAGGAGTGTCAACCCTTCCTATACTATTCAAAACTGAAAAATGTTTTGGCTGGAGTTACACTTGTACCTGTTTTAATGTATTGTACTTACAAATTCAACATAAGAGCAAACCTATAGAACCTTGTTCGGAACTGGCGACTGCCTGTACACAGACATCTTCACATAATAACCAACAGTGGGTTTAGTAAAGGGTTGTAAAACACAGTTTTACCAAACTTCTCTACTCCAAGTGACAGCATAAACCCACTATTTGGAGACAACATAGTTGAAGCAATACGATAAACACACTCAAACCATTGGGGCACAGTTTCTACAGTTGATCAGGAGCCACTGGTACATAATGATATTATAAAAACAGCAAAATATTCTCTGTGACCCATGTTTTGCAAATTTTTCAATTGCAGAATAAGAAGTCTGAACAATGTGCACTCACTACATGTTGCAGCAAACCTAGTTGCACTGAAATTCACCTTGGGGCCGAAATGTTCAGGGGCAGGAATGCAAATTAAGTACTAGGAAGGATCCTCCTATGAGATGGATTAGAATATTTTTTTTCAATCCTAGGATGCTGACAGATCTGCAAATGTGCTGCCGCTGCTTCAGGATTATTTCCATCTCTGTGTCTCTTGTAGAAACAAAGTTGATCAGCACCTCCAAAAAAAGATGAAATAAATTGCACAATTGAATGCTGCCATGGCTGCAACACAAGTGCAAACACTCAATAAAATGGAAAAACACTGCAAATGTTAAGGTATATGAATTCATGAATTATTTAATGTGCTCTATTGCTATATTTAGTAAAAATTTTGATCAAAATGTGTAAACCTATCCACCAAGGGCAAACTAGCCTCATTTCAGATGGAACCCTACTCTAAACAGACTCACCACACTTTGTACATAAACCTCAATAATTTTTAGGGACACTCTTTCCGTATTTCTTGCCTGTGTCCCCATGCACTCTCTTTCTCTTGGTCATGAGGATTACTTCTCCTCTTCACCGAGTTGCATGGCCCCTTCCTTCAGGTCTTTGTTTAGAGAATCAGTAATTGTTTGTGCAACTTCTCCTTAAAGATGAAGAGAAATAGAGAAGCAAGAAGTACTGAAAACTGTGGTTTGCTGTACCTTAGGAAAATACATTTTGATGCTGGTTGTTGTCTTAAAGTTGTCCCAGAGCATATGGTGAATACAAAGACCAATGTTTCAACCTCTTTAAGCAATCTGCACCATATGTATAAAATGTACCAGAGTTCGCTAATTAATTTACTTTCCCTCATCAAATGTTTCCAAGATGCCACTATACTATACTATATTATACTATAACATACTATACTCTACTAGACTATAGGCCTTTAACACCATATAATATAACAACTACTGCTGCATATTATTGGGCTATACAAACAAAGTTGACAAAATAGCGCCCCTCCTCGCAGATCACTCTGCAGCTAGTAGCTAAAACTTCCTGCTTGCCCTCTGTACATAAGGCTATGTTCACACGGCTTAAATTTGGACGTATTTCTCCCCGTATTTAGCGCCGTACTGCGCCATCCTAGTCATTACGGTAATCCAAAATTCTCTATGAGAACTATGGATTACGTCTCCTCTCCCCGCTCGCACAATACGACGAGTGGGGAGATAAGTGACATGTCAATTACTATCCGCCCCCCCACCCCCAAGACTGTGCCCACCCCATCAACAGTAGGAGTCAGCTGTAGTGTACAGCCAGGCTCTCACTGCAGCAGCGGGAAATGGAGCTAGCTCAGATCCTGGCCACTTAATCTGTTGCTATGGTTCGTAGTGTCCACGGCATCCAGGTGGTTAACAGAGGAAGGAGGCTTGCTCTGTCACCCATGGGCACATCTGCATGGGATTGTTACACAATAAAATTATTGTGTTATTTAATTCTGAATGGTGTCTGTTAAGTGATGTCAGAGTCCCAGTCCAGGCCATGATTGGACCAGCCCTCTGACACCCAGACCACACAGAAAGCGGACAAACAGGCAAGAAGGGTGAGTGGTGCAAGCAAAACTCACCACTCAAACAGAAGGACCTGCAGCCGTGCCCTAGGGCTCGCAGAGAGCCAAATGGGTGTGGCAAAGCTATCAATCAACGTCAGTAGAACAGAAATAGACTGAGTTCAGGCAGTGCAAAAACATTCACAATACAAGGATAAATTATGGCCAGAAGCGCAGCCTCTGTCGTACCTTACAGACCGAGGACTGCGCTGCGGTTTGAACAGGCTCAGTCATGACAAGAGCACCAAGAAACCTCCATTTCAGGGAACAAAGTGAAACAATTCACAGGAATGGCATGTTAAGTAATCCTAGTCGCTCTATATCATAGACTATGAAAATGTTCACCTTAACCACTTGATCCTGAAACATCAGTGCCCTTATTTGCTAGCTGTATACAGTTCAGCTTTCATTAAATATACAATATTAATTGGTTCTGGGACAACCATTATATGTTGAAACCAATGTGTGTTAAAACCAAAACTGGTAATTTCAAAGCCCCAAAATGTCACCAAACGTAATGTAAAATGAAGATCAAAGAAACTAACTATATACAGTAAAGGAAATAATTATTTGATTCCTTGCTGATTGTGTAATTTTGCCCACTGACAAAGACATGAACAGTCTATAATTTTAAGGGTGGGTTAATTTTAACATTGAGAGATAGAACATCAAAAATAAAACCCAGAAAATTACATTGTATAAATTATATAAATTTATTTGCATTTTGCAGTGAGAAATAAGTATTTGATCCCTCTGGAAAGCAAGACTTAATAGTTGGTGGCAAAACCCTTGTTGGAAAACACAGCAGTTTTTTTGTAGTTGATGATTTGGTTTGCACCCATGTCAGGAGGAATCATTAAGATTTTGAGGCTATCGCTTGGCAACTCGGAGCTTCAACTCCCCCCCCGTAAGTTTTCTATGGGATTAAGGTCTGGCTAGTCCACTCCATAACCTTAATGTGCTTCTTTTTGAGCCACTAATTTGTTGTCTTGGCTGTATGTTTTTGGTCATTGTCTTGCTGGAAGACCCAGCAAGACCAATTTTTAATGTCCTGACGGAGGGAAGGAGGTAATCACTCAGGATTTTACAGTACATGGCTCCATCCATTCTCCCATTGATGTGGTGAAGTAGTCCTGTGCCCTTAGCAGAGAAACACCCACAAAACATAATCTTTCCACCTCCATGCTTGACAGTGGGGATAGTGTTCTTTGGGTCATTGGCAGCATTTCTCTTCCTCCAAACACTGAGAGTTGAGTTAATACCAAAGAGCTCAATTTTTGTCTCATCTGACCACAGCACCTTCTCCCAATCACTCACAGAATCATCCAGGTGTTCATTGGCAAACTTCAGACAGGCTTGCACATGTGCCTTCTTGAGCAGGGGCACCTCGCGGGCACTACAGGAGTTTAAACCATTACGGCATAATGTGTTACCAATGGTTTACTTGGTGACTGTGGTCCCAGCTGCCTTGATATCAATAACAAGGCCCCTCCGTATAGTTTTAGGCTGATCTCCCACCTTCTTCATGATCAAGGATACCCCACAAGGTGAGATTTTGCATGGTGCCCAGATCAATGTCGATTGACAGTCATTTTGTATTTCTTCCATTTTCTCACTTTTGCATTGTTTCTTTCTCACCCATTGTCTTACTTATGGTTTTGTAGCCCATTCCAGCTTTGTGTAGGTCTATGATCTTGTCACTGACATCCTTAGAAAGCTCTTTGGTCTTGCCCATGTTTTAGAGGTTAGAGTCTGATTGATTGAGTCTGTGGACAGGAGTCTTTTATGAAGGTGACTATTTAAGACAGCTGTCTTTAATGCAGGTAACAAGTTGATTAGGAGCGTCTAACTGGTCTGTAGGAGCCAGAACTCTTGTTGGTTGGTAGGGGATCAAATACTTCTTCTTTCTTTCAGCAAAATGCGCATAAATTTATATAATTAATACAATGTGATTTTCTGGATTTTATTTTGGCTATTCTATCTCTCAATGTTAAAATTAACCTACCCTTACAATTATAGACTATTCATGTCTTTTACAAAATCAGCAAGGGATCAAATAATTATTTCCTTCACTGTAACTAATACAGATAAAGCAAGTCCTTACATATAACAGCCAGAAAGAATAGGAGCTTCTTTGCGTTCAAATTCCACCAAGGACAACATCTTCAGTGAGTTTTTATGTTCTCCCCATGTTCCGGTTTCCTTCACATTCGAAAAAATATACTGATAGGTTCATCTAGAATTTAGACTGTGAGCCCTTATGGGGTCATGGAACAATGTGAATAATGACAATTTCTGTACAGCGCTGGGGAATTAACAATGCAACATAAATGAATGAAATAAATAAATTGATTGTGTAGTCTGACATTTAATAAACAAAGTGTGCCTACCTTATGTATAACAAAGTCCTTTGGAAAGGCCTAGACTGTCACTTTAGCCTTTACTTCACCGCACCTTGTATTAAATTAATTATAAGTCAATCAGACATTGGCATTGAAAAGATTTAGAAATCGCTTCCCCATGATTGTGCACTTTAGGAAAAGTGTCTGAAAAGTTCAGTGTCTTAAAGGAGTTGTCTCCCTTCAGAGTTTCAGGGAATGCATGAATGAAATACTCTGCCACTTCCTGGTTCAGACTGACTAATTTGCATAAGCTCCATGCTTGTACAGCTCAGTGCCATGCTGTGCTTTCAGATGCTAATTAGATCAGATTAGCTTCTCAAACTACTAACAGGACTTCTTATCTGATCCCCAAAACAAAAGCCCTAATTACAGTTCTGTTTATTTTACATAAATCAAGCTTTTTACTGCTGAGCAGCACAGGACACTGCCAAGACCTGTGTGATGACATCACTCACTGTTATCTCATTGAACAAACAGCACAGGGAGAATTGTTTACAGTTGGTTACTGAGGGAACTGAAATAGCCAGGGAGGTCATAAATTCACTTGTATCTCCTTAAGGAAAACAGAGGAACAAAGCAATATATTTGGAAAATGTCTTTATTTTGTGTTCCCTACAATTTGAAAGCTATTCTTTGTAGCGAGACAACCCCTTTAAGCTCATACTTGCCAACTGTTACGGGATGTCCCTTAGGTGCTGTAAATGGTACTTGCAAATTGCAGGCTCAGATGCCTTGCCCACACCATCCACAGTAGGAGTCGGCTGTAGTGTACAGCTGGGCTCCCAATGCAACAGCCTGGATAAAAGCTGTCTCCAATCCTGACCTTTTAAACCTTTAGAAGGCAATGAAAACTTACACTTAACCCTCAAGAAAAAAGCTGTTATGTAGTTATGTAGAAAAATTTTAAAAATTATGGCTCTTAAATATCATAATATAGAAATGTGATATTTTTTAAGTGGCAATTATGATTTATGGATGTAAGAAGGTGGCCTTTAAAAAGAAAAGCATAGCCTGTAAAGGTGGGGTGGGTGTGTAAAAAGAAGTGTGTTTTTTTTACAAAAAAATAAGTAGAGCATGGATCTTCCTGAAAATAATTTTCAAAAGTTGGCAAATACTGTATGTTCAAGCTGCCCAAACATTAGTTGGCCAAAGAGGCTGAGTTCGGGCAAACATTCTTTAAAAATTAAACATTGGGGCAGCTTTACTGAAGTCCTTATGTCTAGAATTTCCACCAAATTTTGGTGCATTTGGATGCAATTTCTTGCATCTTGTTTTAGACACATTTAATATGTTTTGGACTTTTTCCTCATCTCAGCTGACACAGAAGTGTAAGTTAGCAAGAGAGGTCTGTAGTTTTGTCATTGCAAGTTCAGTCTCTAATTACCTGTGAGAAAATATTCATTAGCATAAGTTTCTCCCTTGGGGAGAGGAAACTTTACCCTTTTAGCAGGTGAAGTAGGAATAGTGATAACTGTTATATGAATTGATAATCAAGGCATCCATTTTAATTTACTGTCAGCCATTTTGTGAATCTGTTTGAATCTAATTTGTCACTGACAAATTTGTAGATGCTTGCTTTTGCATTTTGCCAGTCATTTACGTTGGCAAGCAAATGATCTGATCTTTGATAAAGTACACATAGCAAGTTTGTTCTAACTGCTCAGTACATTTGCACTAGATAAACAGACCATATTGATTTATACACATAGAAATTAGTTAAGCTACATTTAGTGAATCATATGCCTTTTTATTCTGACTAGATGTAATTTTTTGATCAGAGTACACACAATATATTGACTTTTAAATCATACGATGTGCATAACCCCGAAAAAATGGGAGATATTGGGTTACAGTGCTCCAGTATCCTGAAGTTGTACAAACATCTGATCTGTGTCTAATGTCAGTAGGGATTAATAATTGAAATTATTTATTATTGCCAATTCTTGATGAGCTGGTCAGCAGATTCTAATGAGTAATGGCGTTATCTGTTCTGATTGGTCTAAAATGTACACCCCATAGGATTTTGGCTTATCTGTGATTGGTTAGAAGTGACACCATCCCATCATCTAACCATATAAAAAGCGCTATGGAGAATTAATAAATTGTTCTTATCTGATTTGATCTAAAAATCCAGTCTACACTGTTTCTTTTTTTTCGATTGTGGAAGAAGGTTGAACTTGTTAGACAAAAGCTTCCGCAACAGCTGGCACCACATGGATGGGGAAGAGACACAAGACAGAGGCATTGGTAATGGCTTACTCAAGTCTCCTTCAGGGTATAACCCCTCAGGCAGCTGTTCTATTGGCAAAAACCTGGGGTATACCACACACATATTAATACCAATAAAATAGCAGAAATGTTAGTCAACAAAACGTCACTAGCCAAGCAAATTAATTTTTGGCAAAACTTTCAGAAAAAGGGCAAAATAATTAAAGGAATAAATCACATCAAATGATTTTCAGCTAAGCAATTTATAGCATTTACATGTATACATGAGATCACTGTCTATAGTTATATATATATATATATATATATATATATATATATATATATATATATAAAAATATATATATATTTATAAATATATATGTACTGCCTTATGACTAATTATACATGTCATCTCTTGAAGTAAATGTATCTTGTTTATGTCGAAGTCTTTTAGAACAATATAATTCAAGATGGAAGGGGAGTGTTGTAAAATGCAACCAAATGTATTCATATAATTTTGAAGCAAAATAGGAAACCAAAAGTCAGCATAAAAAGATAGACAAATTTAAAGATAGACAAATCATTTATGAAGCAGCATGAGCGACTGTGATAAGATAAATTTGGTGCATATTCAGACTGGCCCACAGAGGAGTAGGGGAAACTCCCGGTAGGCTGCTGGGCATGGTCAGCCCCTGAGAGAGTTTTCAGGGAAAAAAAAGAGGCAGAAAGTAAGAAGCAGAGTGGAAGTCATAAGTAATTATACAGTAGTTATAGGGTAGACTCCAAGAATTAACTCAATTGATGAGCCCCAGGCACCCTAGTCCAACACTGTATCCTTAGACTGTGTAATCTAATTGTACATTGTCTTAGTATAAGGATTAATAAATATGCCTGACTATGAAAAAATGTGATGTCAGGTTGGATTTTTTTGGCTGTGTTTAGCTAAAGATATAAGTGTATAGGTGATCATCTGACAATTTACACAAGCCCACTCTATGTTTTTCTTTGTTTTTTACTGTCTGATTGGCCAGTTTCATCTGGCATGTTGCTGGTGGGATTGGTGTGAACAATTCCATAGACGGTCGATCGTCCGCATAATGTTCAACCTATGTATATGGCCAGTTTAAGGCTATCCTGTAAACACTGAGCAATGTTCATTATCATCTTTGATTTTGGGTGCTCTTTTTATTTCATATAGGTATATAGTAAAAGTATCTATTAGAAGATTCACCATAACTATAATTTAAGTGAAGTTATGGTTGTAAGTGAGTTAAATCAGGGTTAAATTAAAATAGTGTTGGTGAATACAGAACACTAGCTCCAATGCTTCAACACCTGCACATAGCCTGGGGAGATCCAGCACTAAGTTTATTTATTTATACACTCAATGGCTGTGTTCTCTCTGCAGTCAGTGAGGAAATGGACGTCTATCTACATGCAGCAAATACATAGGTAGTATAATCACTGACCTGATACCTCCCTTTGTTTATCTCCCAATTCAGGAACCACTACAGAATAACAATAGAGCCCCCAGGCTGGGCATTAAAGGAAATTGCTGTTCTCCACTGGATGCTGAGAAGACACATTACTGGTACCGCTCTTCACAGCTTACACAGTGCTTTAACATCTTTTTATATACATTGGTATTGCACCTTCAGAAATTATTTGTGCGGAATGTGGGTCATAGAGAAATAACTCTCTATCTTCTAGCAAATTGTGTATCGTAGAGAAATATTCAAGTATACTTTTAAACAGGCAGACCTCTTCAGGGCAATATCTTGTCCTTGATCACTACTAAAGTATAATGCGGAGAAAGTTCAGGATAGGTTAATCAATTAAGTAAATTATTAAGTTTATTAAAACTTGTATGAAACAAAATCACAAAGTTTGCACAGTTTTGTTGTGCAAAATGCTAGGTAAAATATTCCCTTTCAAAATGCATGGTAAAATAACTATTTGCAGCCAATTTAGGTTTTAACTATTTTTCTTTTGAGTCAATCAATGCAACAATGAAATAGTGGACTTTAAGCAACAGTAAGTTTAGAAAATACACAACACAAAATAATCCTAATATCTTCCTTCTTATTTCATTGCAAAAAAACTGAAAGCATTTTAAAAGATCTCCTCTATGGGTCCCAGGTGCTTAGACGGCAAGACAACAGGCTCTAGCACAGTGTTTCTCAACTCCACTCCTCAAGACCCACCAACAGGTCAAGTTTTCAGGATCTCCTCAGTATTGCACAGGTGATATAATTACTGTCAGTGCATTCTGTGAGAGATCCTGAAAACATGACCTGTTGGTGGGTCTTGAGGACTGGAGTTGAGAAACACTGCTCTAGCAGGAAACCTCTACTTGTTTGTCTGCTATATGTAACTAAGTGGCATTCCCATGTCAGATATTTGTTGCCTATCAAGAGATCAAGAGATTATACCATAAACGTCTGATAAGTGCTGGTTCCACATGTCTTGAGAATGAGTCGCTGAAAGTCTCCATGCAGAACAGAGATCAGAACTCAGGATATTCCATTCATTTCAATGAGAGTTCCGAGTACAGCTGAGCACGCTGTTTAGCTGTGCTCGCAGCACCCATAGAACAGAACAGAGGGTGCCGTGCAAGCACAAACTCCTCTCTGTTCTTCTGGGAGACTTTTAGGGACCCACTCTCAAGATAGGTGCAGAGGTATAAGTTCCAGAAGTGGAATCAGCACTTATGAGACATTTATAATCTAATCTAATGATATGCAATAAATATCTGAGATTGTAACTAGTGATGAGCGATTGTGTCGATATCGGCAATCATTATGTCGATAGTCGATTATCGACGATGACCATTAAAATCTATGGGAGAGGAACAACAGCTTCATTCTTACACCCAAACAGGTGAGGAAAAGCTGGAATTAACATCCACAACAGTGAACTGGATATGTTCTACATCTTAGGCAAGACAATTAAGCTTTAAAAGTCAAAAATTCATAGGCTAAAATAATTAATTATGCTCAATGGCTAACCGAAAACTTGAGGATGGCGTAGCCACAGCAGGTACAGCGGTACCAGCAGCTACGGGGCACCTTTCTTACAAAACAAGACATCAGTTTTGGAAATTGCACATGGGAACTGGCAGGAGACCCCTATCACTTTTTGCACCAGGAACAACATCTTGTCACATATGTGGTGGCAACAAGAACGTCCCAACGGGGAACGCGGAGGTTCAGCTGGCAGGGCCTTAGTTACAGCGGGTGTGGCGAGAGCCATGGCTGCCGTCAGTGGTCTATTAACCGTTTCATGGCCATGTGCAGCTAAAACAAATGGGGTGCCCACCCATTACTACTTCCTATTTTTAACATATCACAGGGCACCTTTTTGATTCTGGTCCCTGGCAGGAATACTGTCCTATTGCCACCCCTGGCATCCATTTTAAAGTAGCCTGACATTTGAAGAAAGTAGTATTTGAACTGGTATTTTAGTTGAACTGGACAATGACTATACCTGTCCTGTACGGCAGCATGACCCAAAAACCTGCATTACCCATAGATCACAAAGTGCTGGAAGAAAGTAGTCTTTGAATCACCATTTTAGTTGAACTGGACATTGACTATACTTGTCCTGTACCACAACATGACCCCTAAACCTGCATGACCCACAGATCCCAAAAAATGGCCCGAAAGTAGTATTGAACCGTATTTTCAGGTTGAACTGGACATTGACTATCATGTCCGTACCCACCAGTGAACGCAAACACCCGCATGACAAACAGATTAAAAAGTGCCAGAAGAATGTAGTCTTTGAACCACCATTTTAGTTGAACTGGAGGTTGACTATACCTGTCATGTACCACAGCATGCCCCTCAAACCTGCATGACCCACAAATTAAAAAGTGCCGCGGAAGAAAGTATCTTGAACCACAAACCATTTATAGTTGAACTGACATTGACTGATACTTGTCTTTGTACCACAGATGACCCCTAAACCTCTTGACCCACTGATCACGAAAGCTGGCATTAGTACTATTGTTGTACAGTGAATGTCCAGTCATATTTGTTTTGTTAACTTTAGGAAAGTTTTATTATAGTTTACAGTTAATATCATTACATTTGTGCTGGATTTTTTTTAAGTGTGATACACATACAACATACACCCCTCCCTGCATTTTAAAAGGTATTTTTTACCACGCTAGATGTGTGTGAGATTCATTGCAAGACCCCATAAGTAAAAAAAATGTCCTAATCATCCACAAAAACACTTCCTTAGTTGAGGAAGACATCAGCCCTCGCTGGCTTCTGCGGGAGTGATTCAATCCAATTATTTCATTGGTTTCACGTTTTCCTCCAAAATCCTTCTTCAGTGAGTTAGGACAGACTCTCCCTGGAGATCAGATATGCCACCCCATAGTGACCTCCCACCCCCCAGAAAATATTAAGCCCTCTAAATGTGAAATTTTTTGTGTCCAGTACCTGTATGCCGGTTTTTGACACTACATAACCTCAAAGAAATGAACCCTAATCCAAAATCTTATTTTTTTAGAGAAATTTTGAAGCTCTCCTGATTGCCGCTAGATGGTTAGGAGTGCTGGCCGTTAGTCATCTGTAAACACTAAGTTCATCTGCATGGGCCAGACTTACAGATGGATGGCTGGTGAGAGCCCGGGCGTAGCGGTTCGTCATCTTATTAACGACGGAGTTCGCTACAGGGCTTGGATTTACAGTGGGTTGCGGTGGAGAGCCCGGTCGAGGCTCCATCATCTATTAACACGCAGCTTACCAGCAAGCATTGCTGGACTGTACAGTGGGTGGCGGAGTTAGAGCTAGGGCGGGCTTCAGTCATTATTAAACATTGCAAAAATGCCCCCTTATGGTACGCATCAACGAAAACAGTTGTGCTGATGGCAGAGTGTGGATTTGGTGAGCTAAAACCTCGATCAGGGGGCGGATGGCCTCCTAGGGTCCCAAAACAAACCCGGGTCTCGGGCCCTTAAATAGTTTTTCTGAGTAGGGCCAGGTGCAACTAATTTTTTGCGACTCATTGTGATCTCGGATGTATGTTTTAACAGAGAAAAACTTTGTATGTAGAACGCTGCAGTGAGAACTAATAATTTTTACACTGCAGTTATAATATAGTGCCTTACAGGAGGACGTCTCTCAAGACTTGTTCTCCTTCTCTTCCTTCTTCACCCATCTGTCACCAGACGGCAATGATGTTCTTCTAACCTTTCTCAGAAACTCCTTCAACTAAAAATTTACAAAAAACAAACATCTTATACTCCTCCATTTTATCAGCATTTCTCTACAAGTTTGCCTATCTCTAAACAAAATCCTCCCCATCTATTAGTGCCCCAAATGGTAAAAATTAGTCCCCTTGTAGGTAAAAATTTTGTCCCCCTATTAGCCAGGTATTAGGCCCACTGTAGCCAGGTTTGTAGCCCCCTCTAGCCAAGTTATTAGCCCCTCTCTAACTAAGCCAGGTTACTACTGCCCCCTTTAGCAAGTAATATGCCCTTGTATCAGGTGATAGCCCTCTGTAGGCCTACGTTAACTGCCCCCCATATTCCACATAGATATTCCCCCTCGTAGCCAGTGACTGCCCCCTGTAGCCAAATAGGACCCCCTGTAGCCCAATAGACTGCCGCCCTTAGGCCATAAATGGCCCCCTTAGCCAGTTGACATGCCCAAGATGCCCCCTTTGACTATAGGCCCCCCTGTTAGCCATGACATGCCCCCTTAGCCATATATGCCCTCCTGTATCCAGGTGACCATGCCCCCCCTGTAGCCAACGACATTTGCCCGTCCCCCCCATAGAGGAGTCCATAGCCCCCCCTTGTAGCCCCACGGTGCCCCCCTGTAGCCCCACCATGGCCCCCGCCTGTATCCAGCCCCACAATCCCCCCCTGTACCAGTGACAATGCCCCCCACTAGCCACACATGCCCCCTGTAGCCATATGCCCCCCTGTAGCCAAGTGAACATGCCTCCCCTGTACCACACATTGCATCCCCTGTAGCCACACATGCCCCCCCCTTTACCATATGACCCCTGTAAGCCCGCCTACAGCACCCCCGTGGCCCCACAGGCACCCCCTGTAGCCATATGCCCCCCCCCCCTGTAGCCACACATGCCCCCTGTAGCCATATGCCCCCAAGTATCCCACACATGCCCCCCCCGTAGCCATTATGCCCCCTGGACCCCCACAGCCCCTCCCACTGTAGCAACACATGCCCCTGTAGCAACACAAGCCCCCCCCCCTTACCATATGGCCCCCTTTAGCCCCCACGGCCGCTCCCAGCCCCACGATTTCCCCCCCCCCGTTACCCATTTGCCCCTGTAAGCCCCACATGCCCCCGCCCCCCCTGTAGCCACCATGCCCCCTGATAGCCACAACATTGCCGCCCCCTCCCCCCCCCCGGTAGCCAGTATGCCGGTCCTGTAGCCCCCACATGACCCCCCCCCCCTGTACCCATATGCCCCCTGTAGCCTTACACATGCCCCCCCCCCGTAAGCCATATGCCCCCTGTAACCACACCATGCCGCCCCTGTAGCCATATGCCCCCTGTATGCCAGACATGGCCCTCCCCTGTAGCCATATTCGCTCCCTTTAGCGACCACACATGCCCCCCCTGTAGCCCCACAGCCCCCCCCCCGTAGCCAACACATTGCCCCCTGAGCACCACATGGGACCCCCCCTGTAGCCACACATGGCGCCCCTGTAAGCCACACATTGCATGCCCCCCCCCCGTAGCCATATGCCCCCCCTGGAGCCCCACATGCCCCCCCCCTGTAGTCCCACATGCCCCCCCCGTATCCCATATCCCCCTGGTAGCCCCACAGGACTGCCCCCCCCGTACCCATAAGCCCCCTGTATCAAGCACCACAAGCCCCCCCCCCCACCGTACCCCATATGCCCCCTGTATCCTTACATCCCCCCCCCTGTAACCATATGCCGCCCTGTAACCACACATGACGATGTGCCGCCCCCAGTAGCCATATGCCGCCCTGTACCAGACATCCCTCCCCTGACCATATGCCCCCTGTAGCCACACATGCCCCCCCTGTAGCCTCGCCCCAACATGCACCCCCTGTAGCCATATGCCCCCCTTGTAGCCACACATGCCCCTCCTGTACCATATGCCCGCCCTCTTGTAGTCCACACATGATGTCCCTCCCCTTGTGATGTCCCACATGCCCCCCCCCGGTAGCCATATGCCCCCCCTTGTATCCCACGACATGTCCCGCCTTTAGCCATATGGCCCCCTGTAGCGCCCACATGCCTGTGTGCCCCCCCCCCCCGTAGCCATTTTGCCCCCTGTAGCCACACAGCCCCCCCTGTAAGCCCCACAAGTGCACCCCCTGTAGCCACACCTGCCCCCACTGTATGCTCACCAACCCACCTCACATATTGCCCCCCCTTGTAGCCACACAGTGCCCACCCCTGTAGCCATATAGCTCCCCTGTAGCCCCACAAGCCCCCCCCCCTGTAGCCATATGCCCCCTGTAGCACCACATGCACCCTGTAGCTAATAAAATTAAAAAAAAACTACTAACCTAGATGAAGCCCGTTCCCTCACGTCCTGGTCCTGCAGCTTGAGATTGCGGTGTAAGAGCAGCGTGATGTCCTATCACGCTGCTTACGCCGTCTCGCGTGGCATCGGGACCTCCACAGGCCGAGCAAGAGCTAGCTGGTCCCCCGGCTCAGATTATCCCAGCGTCGCAGGGGGTGATTGACAGCGGCGCGTCACTCCCCACGACCTCAAGGTGTAATTTACGTGCCGCTCAGCAAGAGCGCTGAAACATACTGGGAGCAAGAGCTGACTGGAATGATCCGACGCCTGCCGGTCGCTCCCCGACTCTGACTTGCGCGCCCGTGCAGGGGAAAACGGCCGCGCAGTCAGAGAGAGGGTCTGTCGGGCGCCCGCCCGCACTGAGTGCGCGAGTATCCAGTCCCACGCAGCGGCCTGAGCCGCCGAGTATCTCGGGGCAACAAGCAGATTCCATTCGGGGCTCGTGCCCCGAATGAATCTGCTTATCGACGCCCCTGGACCCCTCGATCCTGTCCTCAGGAAGAGAACAGTAAAAGAGCCTGGTAAGCGCTTGAGAAGATTTCTGTCCTCTATGGAGAGCGCTGATGCCGCGCCGTATGAGAATTCGGACCAATTGAGCTTCAATTTGGAAATGCTGGTGCTTGACGCTCCTGTTCCACCCAATTGCCTTTTTCTTGGCTTTCTTTTTTCTCATTTACTCAACGTGCAGGGAGGAAAATTGTCTCTGTTCTTAGGGTGACGAATGTGCTTCAATACACCATGTCCCCTCTGAATAACCTACATCTGTTCAAGTGCCTTTTATATCATTGGTGTTACTGTACCTCCCGTTTACAAATCAGAGGAATATTTGTATCGAGCTAATTTTGTACATTGGCAAGTTTTTTAGTAGTTTAATTCTAGAAAAGCACATATTTAGAAAATAGAATGGAGATCACACACGTCCCTTGTTTCTCTTTTTTTTTTTTTATTGTATTAAATGGGTATTGTTTTTCCTCTCACAACAGGGATTGCATGCCTGTGGTTTAAAGATCTTGGGCAAAACAAGGTCACTTTGCAATAATGTGTTTCCATTATACATTGTCCCACCTATTCCTGTTTTTGACAGCACCAAGCCCCCAAAAATTCAAAACATTACACTTTCGTCGGTGCCACTGTTGACTAATTGTGAAAGAACAAATGTCTTGTTTTGGGGAAACCGACATTTTTTACAATAGACCTGTAGTATAGCTGTATTGTTTTTCCCAGCTCTCCATTACCCAAATAATCATGAATAATGAACTTCTCAGGCGCACTGTTAAAAATTTGGATGAAAGACAGTGCCCGACTTTAGAACTTCCACATTATCTGTCCAAAGGAACCTTGTATTATAGTTGTAATTCACAGCAACCATGGACCCCAAAACCATTTGACAGTGCATTAAAATTATTCCATGAAGAGTGAGTAAATGCTAATACGTTTTTTTCATGAAGGCGCGTGTAACAATTGGTGTCTTTTAACAGTCTCCTAACTTGCAAAACCAGCAAAATTGACCTTATTGTTGGGTCCACTCAGAATAACAATTTGTAGTAAGAAATTAATCGTTTAAAAAAAAAACAATTTTTTTTTTTTCAAGAGGACCATAACTTTTTTGAAGAGTGAATTGTTGAGAGTAAGACCAGCAATTAATCTGTGACCTGCAGCAATTGGGGCCACAACATCACAGAGTCCACACCTCCTGATTCATCTGGTTAAAGTTCAATGACGATCCCACATTATCATAGGAAAGCCAGATGCGTAGTTAGTCCTGTAAGACTCCTTCTCCAGCCTTGTGCTCAGATCGCTCAGATATTGACGCTTGGGCTTGCTGGGGCGGGCAGACAACAGCCTCTATGGCGTGGCGAGCGAGCTCGGCCATTCAATCCACTTCAGTGGATACCCAGGTTCAATTAGTCCGGGAACATATCAAAGAAACATCGGTGTTGAGATACAGATAGCGTGCACCATGATCTTAAGAGAAGGCCTGGTGTTCTGTGTGTCGTAGTGTGTCCCCTTGATTACATGTGTTAGGTGAGGTGGTAAATAAGGATTGCCAGAGTGTCCACCGATTTAAGCTTGCTGCGCACAATGCCCTGCTGCAGCTGCTATGCTACTTGCGACTCTACTTGCTGTCACTTTCCTGACGGTTGTTCAACCGTGACATTAGAAGAAAGTGGAATGCAGTACAGCAACAGATTTCTCCAGTTTGATCAATGAGCACGTCTCCAATTCCCTGCTTCTGTACTCTCAAATTGTTGGGTGGGTCACACTCTTGTAACAAGCGGGATCGAGGAGGGTGGGGCTACCCAGTAACTGTATGTTCATCTTTGAATGGCCTTAATGCGAGGATCATATTGGATGAAAATGGGAGCGATCCAAGCACGTCATGTGGAGAGATGGAGCCTTGATTTCCCTAGCATCGGCGGTTCGAGGGTCACGTAGTAAACTGATCTTGCCTTGTCTTCCTTCTCTCTCCCCCCCCAAATCCGAGCCAATCTCTTTCCAATTCAGAGACATCGGTAACCTGGTCCGTGTCCAGCCATCCCTCATCCTCCTCCTCCGCTTTTCCTCCTCGCTCAGCTTCAATCACAATCTAAGCCCTGACTTGTCCTCAGATGATGTACTCTGAGAGCTGAGGCGCTGCCTTGCGCCAGCCCTGCATCCCGAACCACCATCTAATGAAGACTGATAATGTTGTGAAACTGTCGGGCCTTCTGGCCATATCTGTGTCCGCCTCCTCCTCCGTCGCTGTGGGGGACCTCTGTTTCGACAGTAGTCCAACGACTTTTGTCCAGAACTAAGATCACCACAAAGCTCCATGCTGACAAGGATGGGCATAGTCCCTGCACTGACCATTTTGGTGGCTTCTTAAAACCGTCGGCAAGTATGGTGCAGAGACTAATTTCACCTGCCTCCACTCTCGTGGGCGTCAACACCCTGGGCCCCGCTCCTTGTCAGCCAAGTGCCAATTTAGTCCATTGTTAATTGGCATTGCGCGCTGCCGAGAAAAAAAAAAAAAACCTACAAATCCGCGGGAGCAAGTGGAGGGTGGATTTTTTCAGTGTGTTGCCTTACGTCAACCAATGGACGGTTTACAGGAGCCAATATGACACTGAAACGCAGCCAGCCTAGGACGCAGGGGTGCAAACAGGTGGGAAGTGTTGTAGCTCAGACCTACGAGCCTTCTTCATTGCAGCAGTCGAGCCGACCCGGTAGCCTTTAGAAAGTTCCTGGATGACGAGGTTCTATGAGTGTGCCAGGCAAGGGATTGCTCCACCTTCCAAATCTTAAGGGCGGCCAGGAGATTTCACACCCGTTATCTCATCTCACAACACCTGTGCCTGACACAAGGTTCTTGTTCACCAGCCACCACTCGGTCCTCATGTGCGCATGTGAGGTGTTGGTGAACATCCACATCTCTTGTCTCTGAAGGTGTTTGACGCAGTCTCCAAGAAATATTAATTTCAACATGTGCCTGGTTTCTCTTGGCCCGTGAACCTTGGGGTAAAGAAACCCAGCACCATCGCCTCGCGGTATTGAAGGGCGTGCGCCGAGCCTGAGGAGCCACTGTCATCACCAGAGACAATTCCACCCAAATACCCAGAGAGCTGTGCACATAGATATGCGGGCCTTGACCGTGCTTACTAGTCCATGTTATTGGTGGTCCCAGATGGACTTTGCCAGACACAGATGCAGACTGACCGCTGGAGAATTTTAGATGTACATTGGGGCAGCCAAGGCAGAGACGATTTTCCGGGAAAAGAATGCCTGCTCAGCATGCGGTAATGGGGCCAGGCATAGGGCCATGACGTGTCAGAACCCAGTCTGTGCCATCAGACGGAAAAGGTAACATTTCCAAGGCCAAAAGCCTGGCTAATGCCGACAGTTCAGGCTTGTTGTCTTGTGATTGGTTTGATTAAAGTGTTTCTTTCTTCTGCTCCCGGACACCTTGTAAAACGGAAGGCTGTGGCTGCCGGAACTGGGCCACTGTACGGGCATGCAGCTTAAACTGGTTTTGGAAGGATAAGGGGGTAGGCTGTGCCTCTGGTGGTGCTGGTGGTACTCGGGTGTTGGCAACGGTGGAGGCGTAAAGCGTATGCTGATCCTTGCTCATCTTGCGCTGGCTGAGGGACAGGGGAGCAGAAGAACGCTTGGTCTTGCGTTGGGCTAGATGAGGGAGGAGGTGGAGACAGAGGGTGTGACGATAGGGTGGAAGCAGCCCATGACCCGGTGTGGCCTTTTTTTGCCAAGTGTTTCCGCATCCATTTCAACTCATGCATTTCGCTGCAATGTGACTAGACATTTGGTGGTGGTTTAAACAACTTAAGATCCTCCCTCTACTGATTCGTGTTATGGCAAATGCAAGCATATACCTGTCCTGGGTGAATCTTGAGGGCTTGATCGAAAAAATGGCCCAGGCTTCATAGGTTCCTGGACCTTTTCCCGGCAGTCAATAAACGAGTAGTTGTGTGATTCCGCATGGCACCACTGATCTTGTCTGACGGAATAATCTCAGCGGCACTTGTGGCGACCCGCACGGCTCTTCCGCATTTTGAGGCCATACCCCATACTTTACAACCCCATCGTCTTTCCTCCTCGTCCACCTGATGAAAGACGCTTGCTATCAAATTCTTGCTGAAAAGACCACATTTGATGCGCAATGCAGTCCATCATCACAGGTGACTTTCCTCGTTCTGACAGTTCTACATCCTGGAGCTTCCGGGCTTCAAGCCACAAGCACTGCAAGGTGGTTGCCGGACTCGCTCGGATTTGAGCCGGACGTTACCAGTTTTTCCCCCTACTCCTCCTCTGATGGCATCAGCCGTATGGGCGTCAGAGCAGACCAAATATCCTCGATTGGCCTCTTTAGTCTTTTGAAATGCCTCTGACTGCCCCCACCGACCTTGTGTCTATGAAAGGAGGCTTTCAGATAATATGATTAATCCACAGTGGTGGTGGGTACATAGAGTTGACAATTGGCCTGCCTTCGCTTTTCAGGTTGGACTGATGCTGACGATTATGAGATGACATTCGTGGGGCCTGTACTGGAGAAAGGGAAAGGTAAAACCGAAGGAATGCAGGTTGCTTAAACCACTGAAGAACAGATATTACGTGCTTCTTCAATACTGAGATTCACAGGAACCGACCGCAGCGATGACAGTCCTGACGGTCCTGCAACTTGACGATGTGCTGGCTTGATGTTGTTCCCCCACCAGCAGTGGAGAGGACACCTTCTCGCGTCGTACACACTAGCTCCATGACCTGACAGGACCATTCTTTGCTCTCGCGTTACCAAACCTTTAGGTTCGCTTATGCCATGCTCAGAAAGACAAAAAATGTAAAAAAGTATCGAAGTAGTTTTTTTTCACATCACTATTGAGAAACTGACTGCAAAGAGGCAAATCACAGGTATTCTTAAATCCCTCTAATTTCCAACGGCCAACTAGGATTCGAAACAGAATTCTTTCTATCAAATATCTGTGAAATGCGGTCTGGTGGAAGAACCGTAACATCAAGTCAACAGTGCTCTTCCTTCAGTCCCTGAGATTTACAACTGCCCAGTAGGAAAAAGCAATTGATAGTTTTCCCAAAAAAACTATGTACAAAGTGCGCTATTTTCGCAAAACTGGAAAAAAAAACGAAATGCAATTACAATTGGCCCCCCCCCTTATTCCCAAAACGTATTGCGGGCGGGATCAGTCCCCCCAAAAACGGCTTGAATAAGCCCTGTGAAACCGGGGGCCCAATTTTTAACACCCCTTTTAAATACAAATTTTTTTCAATTGCTGCCTAAAGGGAAAAAAGAAAATTTTTACAAAGAAAAAAAAGCAAGATTTCTACCAGACTATATTTCTCAAAATTTTTGGGTGCTCAAAAGAGGGACCATTTTTTAGGGGGGAGATATTCAAATTTTTTTTTTGCTTATCAAAAACACTTAAAACCCCTTTTCCCTTTTATGACAAAAGTTGTTTAGGGTAAAGGGTATGCAGCAGGCTCACTGGTGAGGCCCCATCCCAAAACCCCCAGCAGTTAACCCTTTTTTAAAAAAAAGCCCCAAAAATAAAAAAAAAATCACTGCATAAACCCCAAATACCCAAACAAAGGTAATTAAAAATTAACTTTTAATAGTAATTACATGGGGGAAAAAAAAATTTAGTCAGTCACCAACTGGCAAAAATTTTCCCCCTTAAAAAGATGGAAAAGCCCTTAAATTTAAAAATCAAGGGCGGGTCTCCCAAATAAGAGAGACCAAAAGGAAAAACAAAACCAGAAAAAACATTTTCTGATTTGGAAAAAAATTATTTGCAAATTAAAAGTGGAAAAAAAAGTTTGGGCACCTACCCAAAAAGCAAGATTTCTGGCTCTCACAGACCTGTAAAATTTTCTTTTTAAAAACTAAATCGGGCCTCCACTCATTTTTTGGTAATGGCACCTGTTTAACTTGTTATTTTTTTTAAAAGACAAACCCGTCCACAACCCTTTAAACTTTACACTCCCCCAAATCTACATTTGGTTAAGACCAAAGAGCTGCCAAAGGAAAACCAGAAAAAAAATTGTAGGCCCCGCACAAGGGTAAGAAGGGTGATTCTGCAATTTGGAAACCTTGGGGTGAAAAAATCAACTGTGGGAGAATAGTTAGAAAATGGGAAAAAATAAAAAGCCACGAAATCTCCCTCGATTTGGGAATTCACCCCAAGATCCCCAAAAAAGATAAAAAAGAATGATTAAACAAAAAAACCCAGAAGAGATGGAGGAACCCAGTGAATGAACTGCAAGAGCTGGGGCCAACGTAAAAAAAAGCTACAATCGTAAAAACACTTTAAAGCCGCAAGGGGGGTCCCGAACCTGCAGTGCCAGAGTGTTCCCCCCCCGCTTAAGCCAGTACATTTCCCCGGGGCCCCTCTGAAATTTGCTAGAGAGCATTTTTGGGTTTAAACCCCAAAAAGTTTTGGGAAATTTTAAATGGTCGATTGAAACCCAAAAAAGAACTGTTTAGAAAAAAACACAACTCGTCGTGTTGGGGGGAAAAGGAAAACCCCTTCCCCACTGTGAAGGGATGGGGGTTGCAAAATCAGGGTTTGGGGCTGTTTCTCGCAATGGACAGGCACTGATCTGTGTACAAAAAGAATGAATTTAAGGGGCCCTTTTATCCCTAGATTTTTTAGTGCAAAAACCCCCTTCCCCTCAGCAAGGGCATTGAAAATGAAAATGTGGGTGGGGCTTTTAGCATGACAATGATTTTTAACACACCGCCAGGGGAACGAAGTTTGTTGGGTTCGTAAAAAAGCATTCGAGGTCCTGGGGTGGGCAAACCACCTTTAAAAAATTTCATTTCTTAGAAGGTCATTTTATGGGCCTTTCCCAAAACCAAAATCAAACTGGACTGGTGCCTAAACAAATCGGGATTGGGGAAATTCTTTAAAAAGTAAAAAAAATTTTTTTAAATTTTTTTAAAAAGGAAAATGTTTCCAAATGTTTAAACCAAATTTTTACATTTTTTAAAAAAAAAACAAGGATTTTTTGGACCCAAATTTTGGGACTAACTTAAAGCCAAAAAGGGGCATGAGAAAAACAAACCCTTGAATCACAGGATAATAAAAGTTTTAAAAGGGGTTTTTTTCCACATAAAGTGAAAAGTCAGAATTTTAAGGAAACTGGCTGTGTCCTTGAAGGGGTTTTCTCACCACGCATTTTACTGAGTCATAAGCAGTGTACACACACTTTTTGTCTCCTCAGGCTGTGGGTGGTTCTGTATCAGTGATTAGCATATTCAGCTTCTAGCTGAGTTGTAATGCTGTAGATTGTTATCTTCAGTAAAAAAAGATATATGTGCTGTGAGGACGAGACATCTTTATCTTAAAGGATGCAAATCTTGTTACGTTAATTATTTTTCCCTCCAGAGCTCATCCAGTCACAAACCGGGGGGGAAAATTTCACTCCCTTTTCTCTGATTTTTAAAAAAATTCAATAACAGACTATGGTCTGGTATGCAGGTTACTATATGAACCTGTGAGCACATAAAAAACACTTTATTCAGGGCTAAAGAAAATCTTTTTGCCCAATGTATTTTATAAAAAATTTTATTTAACTGTCCCTTATGTTAAATTTTGCTAATCTTTATCGTGAGAAAACCACTTAAAAAAGTAAAAGTGAGGTTTTTCTTTCTTAGGAGGATATGTATGTGTGCATAATTATTGTACAACTATTAGTGTGCATAATTATTATGTAGGTAGTGAGGTAGATAGGGGACCCTCGGTAGGTAGGAAACCCAGAACCCCCATAATGGCGGGGTAGTTGGGCCCCCTCAGTATGAGATAGTGGCCCCGATAGGTATTTAAAAAGGGGTGTATCACTTTTTATTTTGGTGATTCATACTGCTCTCCTTTAAACTCTGAAAGCAGGGGTGTTTTTCCCCCCCCAACTCGGTGACATCACCCCCCCCTTTCCCTTTCATGCGGCCTGAGACCCCCCTACACCTCTCTAAATTAACATGCCCACGGTTTTCTCCCCCCTTCGTTTATTTAAAAGGCTGTAAATCCCCAAAAAAGGGGCAAAATCAGACTGAGCACTGATCCTTCTCCTTCACGGGGGGGAGATTTTTACAGTTGAACCCAGTTTCTATGAACGGACAGATCTCCCTTCTATGCAGGAGAGGCGGGGAAAATCAAACACACAATTGTGCTGTTTTCTGATTATAAAAAGCCCTGCAGTGTTATTCTGTTTTCTTCGGCTGTGCAAAAAGGTCCTTATTTTGAGTGAAAGGCAGGAATCCCAAGCCCGAAAATACACCCCGGACCGGGGCCTGACAGATGTAAATAGTCTTTAGCTATGAAAGAAAGGGGAGGGATCCGACCAGAAACTGGATATCAGTTTAACAGAAACAGAAGATAAGGGGAAAACGGGAAATACAAGACAACTTGAAAATGACATCAAAATTGAAAAGTTATTGTTTTCACTGCCCCTTTTTCTAAAAACCATTTAATAAAATGACAAACCATTTTAAGTAGATGGGGGCACCTTTAGGTGGGTTTAAAAAGGGGGCCACGTAAAAAGGTAGGATTAAGGGACCCCCGAAAAGGTAGGTAGGTATATAAAAATTTTTTATATAATTTTTATTTTTTAAATTTTATAATAAATAAAATTATATAATATATATATAATATTTAAAATATATTTTAATATATATATATTATATAAAATATATATAATTAATATATAAAAATTATATTTATATTAAATATATATTTATTTATATACCCAACCACACCATTCATATTCCTGGACAGAAGCAGCGGCTGCTTGATAGATCCCAACAATGAGAAGGAATATGTAATCTCCAGGGAGATTACAGTTCCAGAATTGTCATACTGGGGGGATAAGGGGGTTCCTGGGCTGTTTTTGTTTGGTTTGCCTCAAATTTCTTTCCATTATTTTGCGCCTTTTTAACATGTATCCTACAACCCTGTTGGCTACTTGCAACACACAATTTTATGGTACTTTGATCAAGCCCCAATTTCTTATCAATTTAAAAATCTTATCCCTTAAAGATAAACTGCCAAATAATTCTGCACGCGTACATTTTTTTAACAATTCCTTAACACATTTACCATTTTTAGTACCTCACAAAAGTGAGTAAACCCCCCTCACTTTTTTGTAAATATTTTTTATATTTTACGGGAAAAACACTGAAGATAGACATTTGATAATATGTGAAGTAGTCAGTGTACAGTTTTGTTAGGTGTAAATTAATGTGCCCTCAAAATAACCAGCACGCAGCCATTAAAGTCTAAACCGCTGGCAACAAAAGTGAGTACACCCTAAGGAAAAGTAAATTTTACCATTTTCCCCCCATGGTGTCCCGACTCTTTAGTTATTACAAAAAATTTCAGGGGTAAATTTGGGGTGAAAACACAATCCATTCAGCAACCACAAAGCACTAAAAAGGACATAGGAATGTTTGGAAAAGTATTTCTGCTACTTAGAATACGTGAAAAATTTTTGAGCTTCTTAGTTCAGTTCACATTTTTGATCAAAACTGCTTAGGCCTGCCAGCCAACGCAAAGCGACCCAAAACAGGTGGGAACCAAACTATTGATACCTTCTTGTGCCTGTTCGACCTCAATACTTCAGAAAAAAGAAGACTCCAGCTACAATACTCTCATTGATTTAAAAGCCTGTGCAGGTGCAGCTATGCTCATTTTTTTCATAGAAGTTTAGTTTTGGATGTGCGGACCAAGCGTTGTTTTCTAGGCTGAATGGGTGAAAAGGTGTTTTAGATTTGGTGTTTTTCCTTTTCCATTCTCTCATCACTAATTCAAATGCCACCTCATGGCAAAGAACTTTTTGAAGACTGAAAAAAATAATTGTTGCTCTACATAAAAATTTGGGCTCTTAAGAAGATTGCCACACCCTGAAACGACCTGGGACAATGTGACCCCCATCAACAGCAGTTTTAAAAAAGACAGGTTTCACCAAGATCAGGCTTTGTCGGGTCAACCAAAAAGTTAAATGCACATCTCGGTCATTTCCCAAAATTGTCTTTCCACAATAGATGTTGAGTGTGCCAGCATTGCTGAAGGTAAAAAAGGGGGGGGGTCAGCTTGTCCCCAGACCATACACCGCACATGCATCAAATTGGGCTCATAGCTGTGTCCCATAAGGAGGCCTCTTCTAAAGAATGTAAAAGAAGAAAGCGAAAGGGCAGGATTACTGGGAACCCCTGTCCCTAGGTCTGATAGCCACAATAAAGTATTTTTTTTAAGACGGGGTCAGTGTTGTGGTGGGAAAACCCGGTGGGGAATAAAAAAAACAAGTGTGTCTTGCCCCACAGTAAGCATTGGAGGGGGGTATGCCAAAAAATTACTGGGGCTACTGAAGTACTCTTCTCCTTTTGGAAAATGGCCCTAGGGTAGTATTCCAACATATAAAGACCAAAAACCCCCCCCCAAGCGACCACTGCCTTTCTAAAAAAAAAAAAGGGGTATAGATGATGAACTGGCCCGTTTCTCCAACCTAAAAACCCTTTGAGCTTTTGTGGGGCATCCTTAAAAAGGAAGGGGAGGGGGCAAGCACTCAAATTCCAACCAGTACATATGTCTCATGAAGATGGAAGAGGATTCCCGTGGCTACAACCTGGATACTCTGTGAACCCTTGCCTAAAGATTTAGGCATGCGAAAAAAAATGGGGGCCACACAAAAATTGTTTGGGCATATTTGTCCACCTTTTTGGAATGTACTCACTTTTGTTTCCAGCATTTAGACATTATGGGGCCATGTGTTGGTTTTTTTAGGGCACACCAAAATTTACACTGTTGTAAACTGTACCTAAAAACTTTTTCTTTGATCAAATGCATTCTTTTTTAATGAGGGGGTATCAATCTTAAATTAATCGAAAAATTTTTCATTACACTTTTTCTTATACAAAGTTCATATCTTTGTGGGGGTTTTTCACTTTTTTTAAGATTTCTATGTATCTATCATCTATCACTATCATCCTTTACAAAAATTTAAAATAAAATTTTTTGAATTATTTGATCCAAGAGCATAATTCATTGCTTTTGCGCACATTAACCTCGGAAATACTGGTCGTGCACTATCCAGAGAGCTGGGTGTACATAGTCCTCTCGCATACTCACTTGTCTGTTTTACTTGCTCTCTCATACACACATTAGGGCATTTGCCAGGGGCGAAGCCTAGCACAGCCATGACATTTTTAGCTCCAATTAACCGTAATTATTTTCCTGATACCCTGTAAAGGTTAGCTGCCTTCTTTTTAATCTGACAAATTTTTCCCTTTTATGATCATAGTGTCGGGTTTTTAACATTCAACTTCGCTTTGAGTTCTATTTGTTTGCAGCATAATGTATTCTTCTCCGTATATGATGATAATATAAGTTAACTGATTTGTGCAAATGGATAAAGAGGATTTTTCTTGTATTAACAGATATCTCCCGTGCAACATTATGAAAGATAAATCATACATTCATGTTTTACTAACACATACATGTACATTTTTATACTAGTCTTACAATAATAAGCAATAACATTAAAATTACTGAATAACAATAACAGATAATGACAGCAAACAAACATTTCTTGAAGTTGTTTGTTGGAAGCAGATAAATGGGCAATCACAAGGATCTCGGCATGTAATGAGGCTGAAAGAGACCACTACTGAATTGTGAGAGAGCCTCCTGTTTTTAAGAAGTCACCTATCCCTTTAAAGACTGAATAACTCCCAAGTGTCTCACTTTTGGAGAGACAGTCCCTATTGTTTATCCTAATCTCAGTGTACCTCTTGAATGTCGCTCTTTTTGACTTGATAATTAAACATAAAAAAACGTACAATATTGCCTTTTTCTTTTCCATAATACTGTATTAAGCTATAATTTATATATCATTTAATAATGTGTTACAATTCAGACCATAAAAATGTCTAGAGTTAAATAATGTTGTGCTTAATTGTATAAACTATTGATGTGTATAGATATACATAAAAGTAAAAATTCTTGTCCAAAAAGTTGGAAGGCATAAAACTGCTATGTGTAATGTCATTTAAGATTGTTATGTAACTGTTTATTCTTGTGTGCCCTAATGTTTTTGTTTGAAGGAAACTTGACATTTTGTCAGATACTCTATTTCTATGTATATACTGTTATACTGCAGAGAGTGGCCTGCACAATACCTGACACTTCTACAGTAGAGAGCAACCAGAAAAATAGCTGAGGCCATAAGATTTCTGGTACAGGAGTAGGGCATCAATGGCACCTGTGACATCCATTCCATCTGTGACCGCGCAACTGGGCTACAAATGTCTACACAAAGACTGATTGTTGTATGCCCTAGAGCAGGACCTTTTAGCCTAGTTGGGATTATTGCAAGTATGAGATATATAAAGCTGCCAGTGAATACCACCTGTGAACTGTGCCTCTGAGGTAGTATCACCAAGATTACAACCTCCAAGCCTCATTGCCTGTACAGATTTATTACTAAGATACCTCTTCATACCAACATCAGTAAGCAGAGGTTAATGAACCCTCCCCCCATAACTCACTTGGTACCTAATACTAATGACTTTGATACCACGTGAGAAGTTCAGTATTGAGTCATAACTGTTCTGGCAGCGAGAGAGAGAAACCTACACAATATTAGGCAGGTGGTTTGCTATAATGACAACTTATCAATTATTGAAGTTAGCTTCGTGTTATAACCCCTTTAATTTTATAGTTAATCTGTGTGTATTGTATATATGTTTTAAACATCTGTTGATATGGCTTCAGCTGTTGCTAACCTCATGGAAGAAGCAAATGGTGTTACATGGATTTAAATAGACAATTGTAGTAAGGTTCTGCCCTTTTAGCCACACTCTTTGCTTTCAGGCAATTAAACAATCTCCATTAATAAAAACTAACAGCAAATTGGGTCATAGTGCAGAGCTCAGTGTCTTTGACATGGAAAAACTTGGCTGACTAAGAACCATATTGTTTTGCCCATCATCAGTGCTTCACTTCAGCAATGCTTTTGTGGATGAATGAATACAATCCCCACAGTCATGATCTAATGGTGAACCTTTGCAGAGAAGACAAGGCTGATACATCTACATCCATGGTCTTGGAATAATGAATTATGATGTTTGGGTGTTCACATACTTCTGGCCAGCCATGTGTCTAAACATGTTAGATCATTTATAGCGCCAATGCAGGTTAATGCAGTTTAAAAGATGAACACTTTTAAAATGCAATATACAGTAGATTGCAATAAACAACTATTAACTAATGGTGTTTCCATCTCCTTACTTCCACATCTGTGGCCAGCACATAGAAAGCTATAAGCGGTCACTGAAAAAGGAGAGATGACCAAGCTCTCTGTGAGCTGGTTGCTGCGAACAGGAATATGGCTGCACTTTTTATGAGCTGGCCATAGATGTGTGAAATGGGAAAATCCCCTTAATCTCAATTTGAAAAGGTGTAATAGAGATTAGACCATTACAAAAATCTAATCAGAATTAATTTTTTGGCCACTTTTTCTTTAAATCAAGAGAGAAGATTCCAAATAAAAGTGAAATGTAACGGTGGACCCACTGAGCCACTAACCAGGCTTGATCAAAGGAGGCGTGACTAATTGGCAATAGGGAATCTTAACATAGGTGAGGTTGGCTTAACCCACGATAGCCACCAGATGCCACCATAAAGCAGTCCCTGGCAGTTGCAACTGACCCAGAGGTCAGGGACACCAGCACAGAAACAAACGGGTAATAGCACGAATAGCAGATGAAACGCCGAACGCTATGGAAGGGACCTGGAAAAGACTCCAACAGGAATTAGGACAGGAAGATACAGGAAACCAATGTTCTGGCAACAGCTTAAGGGAGGAGCCCAGTCTGCTGAGGATAGGCTGGGTTAGCCAGACACTGATGGGGTTAAATCCCTGCAAAGTCTGTCCGCACCTCCAAATAGCCAAGTGAACAGAGTAGCAGCATTAAGGTGTGTGAACCAGCTATTTGGAGCATGGGTGCTGGCAGCTACTGCGCGATGGGGTAGCCGCACAATGAGTAGATCGGCACCTGCTGATCATGTGAGTTGCCAGCATGACAGTCCCCCACCTCTCTTTTGCACACTCTTTTTTAGACCTGCCTGATGAAGAAACCGCTCAAGATCTTTCCTCAGGACCAAAGCCCTTCCAATCTACCAGATAGAAGGTCATCCCCCTAACCTTCACATCAAATACATCTGATGGGTTATTCAGAATGGAAGTAGGAGCAGGAGTTTTGGACTTGGAGAACAGGTTTAAGACCACCAGCTTCAGGAGGGACACATGAAAGGAGTTAGGGACTTGTAGACTTGCCAGAAGCTGAAGCCTGTAGGTCACTGGGTTAATTTGATTGAGCATCTTGAGGGACTCAAGGAAACGAGGAGCAAACTTACACGAGGTATCTTCAGAGCAATATTTCTGGAGGACAACCAGACTTGATTGCCAGAATGATAACGGGGGAGGGGGAGACCTTCTCTTCTTGTCCACATGACCCTTCATGCGGGACACAGCTTAGAGGAGGGAGGTCCAAGTCTGTTGCTAGATCTGGATTGAATTCGCATACAAGAAATCAGCTGCTGGTACCCCAGAACCCCAGAAGATGAGGTCATAGGGGAGGGCAATTGAGGATGCTGTAAGTAGACTATGAAGAATGGGGAGGCTCCTGAAGATTCTCCAACATCGTTGTTATAGGAGAACTCTGTCCAGTGTGGTAACTGCACCCAATCATCCTGATGGGCAGAGATAAAGGGGCAAAGGTAGTTCTCCAGGGTTTGATTGACCCCTTCCATTGACCCATTGCTCTACGGATGATATGTGGAGGGAAAGTCTAGCTGGACACCCAGAACTTTGCAGAGAGCTCTCCAGAATGTAGACATAAACTGGACGCCACAATCAGAGACAATTTGGAGGGGAAGGCCATGGAGATGAAACATATGCTAAACAAAGACTGAAGCAAGCTTGATGGCAGAGGGAAGACCACTCAGGAGTATGAAATATGCCATCTTGTAAAAACAACCCACCATGACCCAGATGGTATTGTGGCCCTAAGAGCAGGGCAATTCCGTGATGAATTTCATTGTGTTGCCAGAAGACAGACAGAACCAGCAGAGATTGAAGGAGACCAGAAGGTTTGTTCCTGGAGGACTTATTTCTGTCTCACTGTGAACAGGCAGCTACAAAGTCCCAAACATCCTTGGTCAGCGAAGGCCACCAGAAACAGTGGAACACTAGCTTAGCAAACTTACATATGCCCACATGTCCAGCCATCTTAGATTTGTGTCCCCATACAGGATAATAGGCCTTCTGGCAGCAGCAACAAAAGTCTTTCCGGGAGGAATGTATCAAGAAAAAACAGGAGCCGCTACAGCAAACTTCACCGGGTCAATGATGTATTGTTGTTCCTCCTTTGAATCAGCAACATCGCAGAAGTGAGAAACCATCGGCTTAAAAATTTTTCTCCACAGGGAGAAAGTGGCATTTGAAATCAAAACGGGCAAAGAAGAGTGCTTGACAAGCCATTGGTTTCTACCCCCCCGCGAAAAGGGGCGGAGAAGAGTCCCTCCCCCCGCCCTTTTAGAAGGAAAAGGGTTTCCCCTTTCCAAAAACCCCAAGGAAGAATGGGGGCTTGCCAATTTTTTTGCCCCCGGGGGGGCCGACGGGGAAAACCCCCCCGTCGGGAAAACCCCGCAGGGGGATGCTGCACGGGTTTTCCATAACAAAAATTGTGCCCAATTTTTCTGCCGGGGTTTTTTCAGGGCGGGCCGAAAAACCGCAAAACCCCGGGTGAAAAACCCGGGGTAAAAACCCTTTTTCTTGGGGACCAGCCCAAAGAAAACTATAGATTTTAAAGCTTTTGTATGGCAAATTTAGGTGCATTTTTTCCCCTGGGAAAAGGTAAACCAAACCTTTTGTTTTTTTTTACATTGAAATTGGATTGTTTTTTTGTAAGGGGTTTTTCCCCGCCAAATCAGTTTTGCACCTTTGTTCATTTTTTATTTTTTTATTTTTTAGCATGTGAACCAAATATTTGTTTTTTTAGAGGTGGGTTTGAAAAAACCATCAAAATTTTTTGAAAACAGACTTCTATTTTATCAACCTTGAGAAGGGCCCAAGGTAAGCCCCCCTTAAAACCCTCAAAACGTTTAAAATCAAAGGGCAAGGTTGGATTGTTCTATTTTAGTAAACTTGTTTTAAACCCCCCAAAACCAAAAAAAAAGGGGAAAAAGGGCCCCTCTTTTTTTCTTCCCGAAGAGGCCGGGACGCTGGAAAGGAGGGCTTTGGATAAATCCCTGATAAAAAGTACTCCGGGAAAGGGATAAGTTTTCAAAACAGCGACAAAAATTTCACCCGAATTTCCTTGGGCTAAGGGGTGCATTTCAGGTATAAACCCTGGAAGGGGCCCGAAGCAAAACAATTTAAGGTTTAGGGCCCGGACGTTTTGAAACGGGAAAATTTTTGGGAGGGCCCAATCTTCAGCAAGGGCTGGTTGTGTAACATTAAATTTGGGTGGGTCCCGCCGGGGGTCTTTTGTCAATGGAGGGGGAGTTTCCCGGAGACAATTCCATTTTCCGCGGGAAATTTGGGGTTTGGGGAAAGGTTCTTGGCAAAAGAAATTTGCAGCAGAGCCAGAGTCTAGATTTTGCCATGTTTGGAGAGTACTTCTTTTTCCCGGGGGTTTGGGGGCTTTATTCACTAGGGTTGGTTTTCCCCGGGGACACTAGAAAAATAGGGGGGAAAGTTTTGAAAAAGGGCCCAACGCTTTTTTTTGTTGCCCATTCAAAATAAAAGGCTCCCATTTTTTGTGGGCCCGGAAAAAAAAAGGGGGGAAATATTTAATTTGTTTTCAATGGGAAACAAAAAAAATGTTTAGAACTAGACCCAAATTTTTTATTTCATAGGCCCCCTATTTTTCCTTTTCTGCTTTAACACTGGAGGAGCAATTTCAATGGCAGTTTGGGGACTTTAGAGGTTTGGGAAACAGCCAAAAGGAAATTATGTCATGATGGAAAAATTGAGTTGCTTCAATTTTCTTGTTCCCTGGAAACAAAGGTTTAAATCCCCGGGACCCAAGAGTCAAGGAAACCATGGGACAGTAGGTTTTTTTCCTGGCCCAAATTTATAATTTTTAAAAAAAAACCGGGAAAAAAAGGGCCCTTTCCAAAGGGAGGGGCCCCTAAAGGGATCTTTGGTTTCCCAAAAAAAAAAAAAAAACCAAACTACTGTTTACACTAGGACTCAAAAAAATTTTTAAAAATTTTTTAATTTAAATCCAATTTTAAAACCCCCATAATACCAAAAAGAGGGGTTTTAAACTTTTCCTTAAACCCCAATCCCCCAAAAACTATAAACCTAACCCATAAAACAAATGTAGGGGAAATTTCCCCAAAAAAGGGCGGGCCCCCACCAGGAAAAGACTAACAAATCCCCTTTAATTTAAAAAACCTTTAAAAATTTAAGAAAAATAAAGTACCCACCAAAACAAATCCCCGAGTCCTAGGTGAATACAGAAAGTTTTTGGTTTTTTTTTATGTTATTGTATTTTCATTTTAAAAAGGGGTGAATTTAACGGGTAGCCAAAACCCTTTTTTTTTGTATAGGGCTTTTGTGGTTTTGTCTCTTTGCCTCCAAACCCTTTTTAAATTTCCAATGGTATTTTGGGGTTTTTTAGCATCGGTTAGTAGTCCCTTGGGGGGCAAGAAAGGCGGGTGCCCTGAGGACGGTGGCCTGGTTCCCCAAACCACCAAACATTTCCGGAATTTCTCCAAAATTGTTGTTCTTTTTCCCTCCCCAATTTCCCCTATGGGGGTTCATCAAAATCAGGGGTTTCCAGACAAAAGGGAGACCATAAATGCATTCTTGGCATGGTCAGATGGGAAGAGATGAGCATGGAGGCCGAAATGGTTGGGAATGACCAAAGAAAGAAAAAGATACAGAAAGACCGGGGATAGGGGGGGTAGTAGGGGCCAAAATGCACAATTTCTATTGGGAGGGAAGTGGACAAGGGCACCAACGGAAACAGGACAAAGGAAACCCCCAGGGAACAAATTTCTGGGAGAGCTGAAGGAAGGAGCCCGACAAATTTAAAACCCCCAGCCCTGGGGCAGGTTGGGGAAGCCGGACACTGACGGCGCTTTCAGGGGGGTTTAAAACTTTGAAAATTTTTGCTGGCACCTCCCAATGCCCGGGGAAAAAAAGTAGCAAGCAAAGGGTTTTTGAAAACCAAACTATTTGGAGCAAAGGGGGGTGGCCCGCTTTCTGCACGACGGCCTATTGCCAGGGGTAGCTGTGTGGGGGAAAATGATAGGTTTTGGGGCAAATGGCCTTTCCCCCCGGCCGTATGAAATTGCTGGTGTGACACAGAGACTTCTCAGCTTGGGCCCCGCGGCCTTCTTTAGCATCAATACTTTTTCCAAAGCAACCCCCTGTTTAAAAAAAAAAGAAAAAATGAAGTTGGAAAAAGCTCAAATTTAAAAAAACATACCCAAATAAAAAAATTAATAATTTTTGAAGGGAATTTTGCGGTGGGCCCATTAAAAATTTTCCACACCGGTACTTACAAATAGCAAAGAGAAATAAAATCCTTTCCTTTCAATTGGGAAAAAAACCCCCAAAACCCAAAGCAAGGGGGGTTAAAAAAATCAAACCCCCCCAAAAAGTAAATTTTTGTAAAAAATTTTTTCCTTCACAAAAAAAGCATTAAAATATATAAAAACGGGGTTTTTTAAAACTAGAACAAAAACTATTTAAATATCCTGGCATCCCCTTTTTAAATGTGGCCCCAAGCCCCTTCCCCTTGGGCCCCACATAATTTGGGTGCAGGGCCCCGCCAAACTTTTTTCCCCCTTTCCCCTTTTTGAGCACCCTTGGGACTTTTAAAAAAGGGGGCTTAAACACAATACCCCCTTTTGTAATTTTATAAAATTTAAAAGGGAAAATACATTAAAAACCCCCAGTACCACTTATATTCCCCCTGTTCTTTTGTTCCCAAACCCTAATCTATTTAAAAAACAAAAATCCTGTAAATATAAAACGCCCCCAAAACATCTCACACATTGCACAAGCACCTTTGGGCACACACACACATACAAGAAAAAACACAGTGACCCCTTTTTTGAATTTTAAAACCTTGTTACAAAAAACTTTTGATCAGTGGACCCAGGTTTTTTTTTGTTTGTCAAAAAGAAATTTCGTTAAATTTAAAATTTTTTAAATCATTCTTCCCCACCAAAAGCCTTAAGCCCTAATTCAATAACTGTAGTCCTACTTTCATATTGGTTTTTTTAAGAGGGAAAAGGGAAAAAAAAATTTTTTAAAAATCACTGCAATAAAACCCCAGTGGAGGAAAAACCCCCTGGGAACAAAAAAAAAGCTGCTGCTTGTGGGCCCACACCACAGAAAAGGGCCCCGCAAAGGCCATGCAACCGGCCCCCGGTTTTTCAGAAGGGGATCCCTGGGGGTTGAGGACCCCAAAAGCCTTTAAATACCATGGCCCCTACCTATCAAAGCCCTTTGGGCCTACCTACTTACCTGGGGCCTACAAAACAAAAAGGCCTAGGAACCTTAAACCACAGGGGGCTACCCCAACCCAATGTAGATAGAAAGAAATTTTTAACCCCACCTGGAACCCTTTTCCTACCCCACTAAAAACTCCGTGGCCCCTTTAAAACCTACCTGGGAAAAATTTTTTAAAGTAAACCAGGGACCTTTTCCAACGGGGGGGCCACCTGCTGTTTCCCCTTTTTCCCAACCCATCTATCCTTTTGGGGGGGGCTTACCAAAATTTTTTAGTGGCTATCTACTTGGGAAAACCCGGTGGGGCGGATACCATTAATAAAAAAGGGTTTGGCTAATAAAAAGAGGGGGTAACCCGCTTTAAATTTTAGGAATTTTCTAATTTAAAGAAGGAAAAACCAATCTGCAGGGGCCCGCCATTTCAGGTAATTTAACACAAAAATACTGACACCTCGTGCTCCCCCGAAATTTGGGAAAAAAATTTTCACACTTTGGGAAAAAAATCCAAAAAATGAGGGATTAAATTCATACAGGGCCCACTTTTTTTAGCCAAAAAATTTCCAACCATGTCAAGGCTTCTCGTTTTATTGAGTCCCTGAGCACCAAAAAAACGATTGACACCCTTTTCTCTATATAAATGAATTGTAGTATACCAAAATTAGGTGCATTATATGCCAGGCACAACACATTTGAATGCGCCTAAAATAGGCATATCAAATATGCTAGCAATGACATACTATGGGCGACATGCATGAAATTTAGCGTGCGAAGGGCAAATTTCATGCGCATAAAACTGGCACAGAATGCGGCTGATTTATGAAACCGCTCTACAGCGGGTCATAAATCAGGCACATTCCAGCGCTTGTGCGACATTTCTGGCTCAGGTAAACCACTTTGAAAGTGGTATACCTGTTCCAGCAGTAATGCCCCCTAAAGTGCCATAGCGAAGCTAAATTTATGTGCTTATTACGGTTCTTTGCCCCCCCGCCCCCCGGATCGGCAAATTAAAAATCACGGGGTGATATGTAATGCCCCCGGGAATGGGTGCTGGAGTTTTAAAAAATGTATTGAACAGGGGGTGTGAATCGGCTGAAAAGACCCCAGATTCTGGCGCACCCCCATTCATACATTTCACCCTTAGCGCCAAATTTTATGCAATCGCCTAGGTAGGCGCATCAATTTTCAATGCAAGGTTCCCAACGGCGATTTTTGAAGGTTTTTTTCATTCAGGGCATTTACACTGTTAATACCCCTTTTAAAAAATACCGGGGCGGGCCTTTTTTCTGACATGTCGCTTTTGGTGTGCCCTCAAAATACTAACACTCAGCCACCCAAGTTGTTGTTTTTCGCTTCAATTCTCTAATAGGGGTCACTGGTTTTAAAAATTTGGCACCTCATGGCAAAGAACGTTGTGAAAAAAAGAATTGTTGCTCTACATAATGATGGCATATGCTATAGGCTATAAGAAGATTGCTAACACCCTAAAACTAAGCTGCAACAGGGTGGCCAAGACCATACAGCGGTTTACCAAGACAGGTTTCCCAAATTTCAAAAAAAACTTACCATGGTAAAACCAAAAAAGGGTAGTGCACGTGCTCATGTATTCCCCAGAGATTGTCTTTTAAAAAAGAGACGTACAGTAGTCACAAAGTGGTACCCCCCGCACATTTTTGTAAAATTGTATTTTTCATATTGTTTTTATTATATTTTTTATATTTTTATGGGACAACACTGAAGATATGACACTTTGATACAATGTAAAGTAATCGTTATACAGCTCATGTAAAGGTATCTTCAGACAACGTCTTGCAGGTGTTTTTGCAATACGTAAAACATATTACGTCGTATGCATCCAAAAACATACCACAAAGTTTTCTGTCGAAAGGTATGACTAAAGTTTCAATTGCCTTTTCAATGTGTTAAACAGATCAAGAATTGACATGTCAATTCTTTGAACGCATCAGTTGAACACAATGCAAAAACATATGTAAAACACGTATCGTCTGAACAACGATACGTATTTTACATTAAAATCAGTGTAATCAAACTTGAACATTGTTAAATACGTATTGGGGTACGTTTTTCGTACAATGTACCCAAATGTGTATTTAACAAATGGCGTGTGAACATACCCAAACATATAATTTTGGTGTCCCCTTAAAAAAAAACTTAAACACACCCATCAATGTCAAAACCCACGGGCAACAAAAGTGAGTACACCCCTGAGTGAAAATGGACAAATTGTGCCTAAAGTGTCAATATTTTGTGTGGCCACCATTGATTTCCAGCACTAAATTAAGTCTCTTGGGCATGGAGTTCACTAAAGCTTCAGAGGTTGCCACTAGATTCCTCTTCCACTTCTCCATGATAACATCACTTATCTGGTGTATGTTACAGTCTCTGCGCTCCTCCAAAAGGGTTTACTCACTTTTGTGAGATCCTATAGTTGCCAATTACCATGCCTAGCTGTGCCCTCTGAGCACTGGCAGCCATGATGATGTCAGCAACAACCTAAAAGCCTTTTTTAGGCTTTCAAGTTGTCATAGAGACCGTCAGCAATTTGCAAAATTTCGTTGGGATTGCCAAAAGGACAGAGGGAGCTCCCCCCCCTTCATTCCCTTAGTTAACCCCCGCATTTTACTATGGTCTAGTGGGTTATTTGGCTTCCCCACAATTTTACGGTCTATTTTTGAGCCTTCACAAAGGCCTTGACGTAAATTTACGTCAAACGTCGGGAAGAGGTTAAACCATGTTGCATGAAGCCAAAAGTTTTAGTTAAACCCCCTTTCAAAGATGCGTGAGTTGCTTCCTATCTGTTTTGTACTAGGTATGTACCTCAAATGCAGTATTCTGGGCACCACTTTCAGCATCGAGCTGGCATTGCCTTGGTGGTATTGCTATTCAATGTGTTAGTCGATAACATGAGGAACAGCATAAAGGACTAAGTAAGAGTACAAAAGACCAACTTAAGTAAATATGGATTAGACAGACTGTAAGAATTGTCAGAATAAAGCACAATAAAGTATACCACTTTGAGAAAATAAATCAAGCAGTATTTAGATGGGGATCTGTTAGAAAGTTAAAGAATAACATAAAAGATTGAGTGAATGCACATTGGAAGAGGGCAATAGGTTTATGCTAGACCTCTAGCTGTGGTTTTTTTTGTTACTTCCCACTTTTCCCATTTGCTAATTGGTTGAATTTCTTGGATACCGATACATTAATCTCAATGGAAATGCTCAACAGGGCCTTCTTTTAATGAGCTACGCAGATGCAAACTTAATTTCTGGATCCAAGAAAAACAAAAAAGTCCGAGGAAAGACTTGTAAATTCCAGCGCAGGTAAAAAATATACTTTTTTATCAAAAACCAGCAGGTCCACAAATGGTGCGTGCGCGCAGGGTACGCTTTTTTTCACAAAATTTTTTTCAATGGTGAATTTTTGTTTGTTCTTAGTACGTTTCATTTTACAATTAAATGCACAGAGAGACAAAATTAGCAGGGCATATCACCGTAAAAGTGTATGATAGCTGTATCCATGTAATATAAAGGGTTCCTGTAGTATATGTAATAGTAAAGCCTTTGTTTTTAAAAAAATTTAAAGGGGTTACTAAAATTTCAACATTGAAACCCATAATTATAAAAAAAAATGATTACTGTAATACCCCAGTATAAGCCAAACCCGAGTATAACCCGACCCCTTTATTTTAAAAAAAACCCCCCCCAAAAAAAGGGGAAAATTTAAATTGGACTCGAGTAAAAAGCCTGGGGTTAGAAAAGGGAAAGCGGCTATTTGGAAATTTTTAAAAAATAAAAAGGATACCAAAAAATTTTACATGGGCATTTTTAAATTCCTCCATAGGAAATTTTATAGGCGGATATAGGGCCCCTAAAAAGGGCGGGTTATAGGCGGGTATTTTCCCCAAAATTTGGCACGTATATGGCCCCAAAAGGCATGAAAAAGGGCAGTTATTTTTTCCCCCATAAGCAATAAAAAGGCAGGTATTTGGCCCCATAACGCAGGAAAGGCAGGTAAAAATTTGGCCCCCATAGGCGGTAAGGGCAGGTTTAAAGGCAGGTATAGGCAGGTAAAAGGGCAGTGTAGGCAAAAAAGGGGCCCGGCTGTAGGCATTTATAGGCAGGTAAAGGGCCGCTGAAAGGCAGGTATGGGGCAGGTATGGGGCCCGGGGGTTGAAGGCAGGTATAGGCAGCTGTAGGCGGGTTTATGGGGAAAGGTATAGGCACTGTGGGGCAGGTATGGGGCAGCTGTAGGGCGGGAAAATGGGCCCCCGGCTGTAGGCAGGAAAAGGGCAGCTGAAAGCAGCGTAGGCAGGTATAGGCAGGAAATAGGGCCAGCTTTGGGCAGGTAGGGGGCAGCGTAGGAAAGATAAAAAGGGCATTATAGGCAGCTGAAAGGCAGGTATGGGCAGCTGAAACCCAGGAATAGGGCAGTAAAAGGCAGTTTGTGGGGCAGGTGGGGGGCCCGGGCTGAGCAGGTATAGGCACTGTGGGGGCAGGTATAAGGCAGGTAAGGGGGCCCGGCTTTTAGGCAGGTATAGGAAAGCGGGTTGGCAGGAAAAGGGGGAAAGGAATGGGCCACTTAGGCAGGAAAAAGGGCAGGTATAGGCCCAGCTGTGGGGGGCAGGTATAGGGCCGGCTGTGGGAGAGGTATAGGCAGCTGAAATGGGCCAGTTTTAAATGCGGGGGTATGGGGGAAAGCATAGGCACCCTGAAGGAAAGTTTTGGCACCCTGAGGCAGGAAATGGCCCGGCGTAGGGGGTTAAAATGGGCCGGCGGGTGGGACAGGTAAAGGCATTTAAAGGCAGGTATGGGGCCAGCTGAAGGCGGTATAGGGCGGGTCTGTAGGCAGGTATGGGGCGGCTGTAGGCGGGTTATAGGGCCGGCTGAGGCAGGTATAGGCAGCGGGGGCAGTAAAAAGGGCCCGGGCTGTGGCGGGTTATAGGCAGCTGTAGGCGGTTAGGGGGAATTTTTAAAAAATCAAAAAAAAAATACTTACCGGGTTTCCCCGCTGCTCCGTCTCCCTCGCCGTGCCCGCCTCCCCTGCTCTCCACCCTCCGCCAAATTCCTGCATTTTCCCCGGAACAGAAGGGGGGGTTGCCCTAAATCGGGCCCGCGCCCGCACCTTTAGGGAAAACACGCTGCCTTGCCGGGAAAAACTGCGGGCGGTTTGGCGAGTCTGCTTGCGCCCCCCCCGGGAGACCATTTCCCCGGAGAAAACGGAGGGCCCCGCTCTCTGCCCCCAGTGGTATCTCTTCACCTATTTTGGGCTCCGGGGGACCGAAATTATTTTAAGGGATGGGCGGACAGTCCCCCGGGCCCCAAGCGCAGCCCCCGGGACACTTTGAGCTCACTCGGCCTCATTAAATGCGCCCCCTGAGGAGCCGCATATAACTGAAGCTTCCTGCCCGGCGCAGGGGCCCATCGCACCCACCCACGCCGACAGGGGAACTCGAGTATAAGCCGAGGTAGATTTTTTTTTACAGTTATTTTTTGGCTGAAAATTTGGGCTTATATTCAGTAAAAAGGTAAATAAATTTTTTTCTAAAATTTTTAAATAATTTCTTTATTTCCCCCTCTACATTTCTTTTTTGATCCAGGGGTATAATTTGACTTTGACGAAAAAATCTATTTTAGTTTCCTCCCCCAGCACCCCCCTTGGGAAAGTCATATTTATCTGGGAAATGTATATCCCTGCTAAAGCCCCTTTTACATCATCTTTTTGGTTTGGGCCCGAAGGTGTCCGTTAAAAATATTTAAAAACCCTTTGGACAGAAGCCACAAAACATGATATGAAATGGGGTAGTGTTAGCGATTATTTTGGCCACCCGACACCCGGCCCGGGGTCGATAGTCGACCACCCATCGACAAGATAAATTTTATGTTTCGATGGTAATTTTTTGATCGATGACCATTTAAAAACCCATGGAGACAAAAACACCTTCATTTTACACCCAAAAGGCTGGAAAGCTGGAATTTTCATCCACAACAAATCCCAAAAGGAAAAGTTCACATCCCTTTGGCCCCACACTTAGGTTTTTAAAAGCCACAGAAAAAAAACTCCCCACACCATTCACATCCCTTTTCCCTTTCACCACAGCCCCGACCCTTAAAACCTGCATAAAAACCCACAAATTTTAAAAGTGGGGCAAAAAGGGAGTATGATTTTAACCATCATTTTACTTAACTGGACATTTAATACCCCGTCCTGGAACGCAGCATGACCCCCAAAACCCGCATGAAACCCCCCAATTTTTTAAAAAATGCCGGGAAAAAAGGGGTCTTTTAAAAACCCCCCTTTTTTGTTTTAACTGGACAATTGATTTAACCTTTTCCTGAAACCACAGTATTACCAAAAAACCCTTTCTGACCCAAAATTTTAAAAAAGCCGGGAAAAAAAGGAGTCTTTAAACCAAACCTTTTTTAAAATTTCCCCCACGGGACATTGACCATACCTGTCCGGGGCCAACACTTTGACCCCAAAACCCTGCATGACCCCAATTAAAAAAGTTTTGGAAAAAGGAGTTTTTCAACCACCTTTTTTAGTTGAACTGGACATTGACTATACCTGTCCGGGGAAAGGGCAGGCCCCCAAAACCCCCTGAAATGACCCCAGATTAAAAAGTCCCCGGAAAAAAGGAGTCTTTCAACCACCATTTTAGTTGAACTGGGACATTGACTATACCGCCCTTTGGCCCAAACAGCAGACCCCAAAAACCTGAAAGACCCCAGTTTAAAAAGTCCCGGGAAAAAGTAGTCTTTCAAACAAAAAAATTTTTAAAGTTTCACTGGACTTTGACTATACCTGCCCTTTGGGACCGCAGTATGACCTTTAAAAACCGGGTCGCCCCCCAAATTTTAAAAAAGTCCCGGGGAAAAAAGGAGTTTTTGGGAACCACCATTTTTAGTTTTCATTTGACATTAACTATCCCTTCCCCGGGGCCACAGAAATGACCCCCAAACCTGCATGCCCCCCAGTTTAAACAAAGTTCCGGGAAAAAAAGGAGTCTTTAAACCACCTTTTTTAGTTTCATTTGGACAATTTTGGTCCCTGCCCCGGGGGTACCCGTTTCCCCCTTCTTTTATGAGTGCGGACCAAGGGGAGCTTCACTTCGAAAAAAACTGGTTTTTTTTAACCCTCCTTTTTACCCCCAGGTGCCCTTTTTTTTGGGCATTTTTTTTCTCTTTTTAAACCAACGTGCTGGGGGAAAATTTCTCTGTACTTTTTTTCTCGGGTTCCGGTGCCCCCAACTCCAGCCTCTAAATTTCCTACATCTGGTCAAGTTTTCCTGTACCCCCCCTTGTACAATTCAGGGGAATTTTTTTTCCCCAGCTTTTTTGTACATAAAGGGTTTTTTAGAAATTTTTAAATTTCTAGAAAAAAATTTTTTAAAAAATGGGATGGAATCCCACCATTTTCTTTTTTTCCCCCTTTTTTTATTGTTTTAAAAATGGGTTGTCCTCAAAAACAGGGATTGATAGCTAGTTAAAGAATTTGCAAAAACAAGTCATTTGCAATATGTGTCCATTAACATTTTCCTATTTAAATTCCTTTTCCGGGGTTGGGGGGGGAAACAGCACCATCACCCTTGAGCCACTTTTTGATAATTTGAAAAAAAAATTGTTTTGTTAGAGAAAACCCTTTTTTTAAAATTTAAAACCTGTAGTAAAATTTCATGTCAAAAAGCAAAAGGGCCCCCAAAAAAATTCAAAAAAATACCCATGACCATTTTTTGGAAAATTTGGGTAAAGGGAACAAATTCTGTTAGAAAAAAACTTTTTTTATAATAGGCCCTGTAGTAAAACCCCCCTTTGCATGTCACAGAAAAATTTCCCCCAAAAATTTCAAAGCATGCCCCTTTAAAGCCATTTTGGCCCCTTTTTGTGAAGAACAACTGTCTGTTAGAAAAAACATTTTTTTTAAAAAAGGACCTGTAGTATAAGCTGCATGTCACAGCAAAATCCCCCCCAAAAAATTCAAACATGCCCCTTGAACATTTTGGGGAAAAATTGTGAAGAAAAATTTCTGTTAAAAACAATTTTTTTTTATAATGGACCTGTATTATAGCTGCATGTAAACAGCAAAATCCCCCCCAAAAAATTCAAAGCATAAACCCTTGGGGCCAAATTTTTGGAAATTTGGGAAAGAACAAATGCCCTTTTAAAAACAACTTTTTTTTTTATAAAAAGGACCTTAGTATTGCTGAAAAAACCCCCAAAAGCAGAAATAAACCCAAAAAAATTATAAAAATGACTTCTCAGCCCTGTTAAAAAATTTTTGAGGGAAAAATTTTCCCCTTAGAAGCCACATTTTTTTTCCCAAAAGGCCCCCTGATTATTGGAAAAAAAAAAAAATCTCACAGCAAAAACATAAACCTAAAAAACCATTGACAAAGGCGAAAACTTCTAAAAAAAGGGGAGAAAATTTGGAATAGGGTGTTGTCTTTTAAACCCTTTTCGCCCTTTTACAGTCTCCTCACAGAAAAACCCACAAAATAACTTTGGGGAAAAAACGAAAAAAAAAAATTGCAGTAAAAATATCTTTTTTAAAAAAAAATTTTTCAAGAGGACCAAAATTTCTGTTTGAAGAGGAAAAATAAACCCGGGCCAACCCTAATCGGTGACCCCCCGGCAATTGGGGGCCACAACTTTAAACCAAGATTCCCATGCCTATTCATTTTGAGAAATCAAACGATCCACATTTTTCTGTAAAACCCGGAAAGGGGGCCTTTTTTTCTGTAATGACTCCCCAGCTGTGCTGAAGGTCTGCCAGAAAAGACGCGGGGCTGCGGGGCGGGACAACACCTCTATGGCCGGGCGAGGGGCCCAGGGCCATTGGGTCCATTTTGGAAACCCAAATCTATTGGGTCCGGAAAAACCATAAAAAAAACAGGGTTGTTGAGAGCAGATAGCCCCCGTGCCCCATGATCTTAAGCTGATCTCTGTGTTTTTTGGGATGGGGTGCCCTGCATTGCATGCGTTGGTGAGGTGGTAAACAAAAAATTCCCCAAGATCCCCCCTTTAAAGGCTTCTGCCCCCTTCCCGGGCTGTTTCCCTGCTGCCGCATGGCTATTTTGGCCTCTATTTGCGTCACTTCGCTGATTTTTTTCCACCGTGCCCCTTTTGGGGGAACGGAAGCAGACCAACGATTTCTCCATTGATCAATCGAAAGGGTCCCTTTTCCCCTCCCTTTTTTTACTCTCTATTTGGGTGGGGGGGGAAGGGAAAGTGCAGAGTTTTTTTTTGAAACCGGGGGACCAGGGGGTGGCCACCCAGAAAACCCTTTTATTTTCTTTTTGAGGGCCTTTTTAATGCGGGGACCCATTTTTGGAAAGGAAATGGAGCACCACACTCATTTTAGAGAGGACCCTTGATTCCCAACCTCGGGGTTCGGGGGGCACAAAGCAAACGATCTTCCTCATCTTCTTCCTCCCCCCTAAAATTTCCCACGCCAACCCTTTCCAAGGCGGGGGACTTCGGTAAAAATCGGTTTTCCTGGGAATACCTCCTCCTCCTCCTCCTCCTCCCCGCTCCCCCCCCGGCACAGCTTCAACACACCCCAATTTTCCTGAAAAATAAATGCCCCCTAAAGACTGATCCCCAAACCCTTGCACTAGCCCGGGAAACCCCGCCCCACTGCCTAATGAAAAAACCGATAAAATTGTAAAACGGGTGGGGCCCTTTGGGGATTTGACGGAGAGAAAGGCCTCCGTTTTCCCGCATCTGTTCAGCCCTCCCCCCCACCCGCGCTGGCGGGACCTTTTTTTCCAAAAGTGTCCAACGATCTTTCCCAAAAACTAAAATAAACCACAATGCTCATGCTGATGGGCTTTATCTGACTGACCATTTTGGTGGTTTTTCCCAAAAACTGGGAAAGGGGATGGTGCGACCTTTTAAACCTGCCTCCCTCCAGTGGCTAAACCCCCCGAGGCCCGCCCCCGTTTTCTTGTCGGGCCATGTTTTCACTTGGGACTGTTTAATGGCATGCGCGCGGGCCCAAAAATCGCTGGAGCATTTTGGAGGGTAAAAATTCCCAAACGTGTTTGCCACGCCAACAATGAGAGGGTTGAGGGGGAAAGGCCCCGGGACGGGACTCTGCAAAACGCAGCCACCCGGGACGAAGAAAGGGTGCGAAGGGCCCGGAAGTGCAAATTAGACTTGGGAGCCTTCCTCAGCAGGCATCCAACCCAGGTAGCTTTTTTAAAATTTTTTTTGGACGACAATTTCATACATGTGCCCAGGCAAGGATGTGCCCCCAACCCCTACCGATCTTAAGGGGGGGCCAGCAGATTTCAAAACCTTTAAATTCACACCCCACCTTCCCTGGCACAAGGCCCCTTGTCACTCACCAGTCCCTGGGCCCTCTTTGCGGAGAGCCATCCACAGCCCCCTGACCTGTGTGGGGACGGTCCCCCAAAGACAGTTTAAATTTTCCCAACGGGGGCCGGTTTCTCGGGGAAAACGTGATGCCACCAGAGGACCTTGGGGGAAAAAGAACCCTGCACCATCCCTGCGGTTTTTAAGACAGCGCGCTGAGCCTGAGAGCCACCCCCCCCCCCAAAACCCATCCACCCACCCCCAGTGAAGCTGTCACGGGAGATAAAGGGGCCCTTTGGGGGGGCCCCCCCCCGTGCTTCCCTACCATGTTGGGGTGTCAGTTTGGACTTTTCCGCCCCACAAAATGCGGGAAAACCCCGCTTGAAATTTTAGATGACACTTTGGCTGGCCGGGGCCAGGGACGGCTTTCCGGCAAAAAAAATGCCTGCTCGGCATCTGGTTTTGGGGCAGGAAAGGGGCCATGACTGGCGAACCCACCCGTGTCCACCAGAAAGGGAAGGCAAAAAATTTCCCAAAGGGCCAAAACCCTGGCAATGCCAAACATACAGGCTTTTGGCTTTGGGAGGGGTTTTGGGGTTAAAAAGGGGTTTTTTTCTGCTCCCAAAACCTGGAAGACGAAAGGCGCTGCTAGACGGGCCCTTTTAACGGCGTGCATCATCAAACGGGGGGTAGAAAAGGGGGTGGGAAGGGGGTCTCTGGGGTGCTGGGGTACCCGGGGCGACGGTGGAGGCTAAAATTGGAGGCTATCCCTGATCATAAAAAAACCTGAGAGACATGGGCAGCTGAGGAACGCTTGATGGGGGGCGGAGGAGGAGGGGCGGAACAAAAAGGTGTTACAGTGGGTTAGGGCCCGGGGTCGTTTTGGCCTTTTTTTTGGCCCCGGTGTTGCCCTCCAATTTTAACTCAACATTTCCCCTGGCATGTACTAGACATTTGGGTGGTTTACCACCTAAGGGTTTTTGGCCCCTAAAATTTTGCGTTTACGGCAAAGGCCCCGCATATGACCTCGCTGGGGTTTTTTCCGAGGGTGCTCAAAGAAGGCCCAGGGTTGAGAGGGCCTGGACCTTTTTGACGGGGAAAGGGGAGCGGGGGTTTGGGGCGGGCCGTGGGCCCGGCCAAAACAAAAACACAAATTTCTTCGAACCCCCCCTCTCCCTTTTTGGGGGCGGGACCCGTACTGACCCTACCCCAACCCTCTTTTCCCCCTCTCCAGTGATGAAACGCCCCGCAAGCAATTTCTGCTGAAAAGGGCCACTTTTGGGTCCCGCAATGTCGTCTTTAAACATCATCCCTCAACACAGGTGAATTGGCCCTCCTGACAATTTTGCCTCCCGGAGCTGCCGGGGTACAACAAGAGGGGGGCTGCAAGGGGTTGCCCGGGAAAAGCCCGGGAATTTTTTGCCCGAAAAGCCCCCTTTAAAAACCCCCTCCCTGATGGGATCAGTAACGGGGGGGTCAGAGCAGGGGAAAATCATCCTTTTTGGCCTCTTAAACTTTTTAAACAAGCCTTCCGACCCCAACCGCATTTTTGGGCATCAAAGAGGTCTTTTAGAAAAAAGGATTATCCCAGTGGTGGGTACACGGTTGGGCATTTGGGCTGCTTCCCTTTGGAAAGGAAAGCTGATGTGGCTGAAGACGACATTTGTGGCCGGACCGGGGGGACGAGGGGTAAGACGCTGGATTCAGGTTTCATTTAAACCCCTGAAGGACAATTGGCACATGTTCCCCTTTCTGAGATTCAAGGGCCTGACCCAGCAAGACAGGCCTGGGCGTCCTGCAACTGACGAACCCGCTGGCAAAGCGTGGGTTTTCCGCCCGCACGAAGGAAACACCCCCCTTTTCCCGTAACCCCTACCTCCCTGTCCTTTCCCCCCCTTTTTCTCGCTTTTTCCCCTGAATTTCCCCTCCCAAAGTTCAGGGAAAAATAAAAAAATTTTAGAAGGGAAAGGAAAAGTTTTGGGAAATCCTTTATTAAAAAACGGGAAAATTTACAGCTATTCTCAAATCCCTCAAATCAAAACAAAATTGCTGGATTTCAAATTTAACTGCAAGTAAAATCATCAAAAAAGCGGGGCTGCGCCAAATGAAAAAAACACTATCTGAAAAAAAATTTTTGATAATAAAAAGGGGATTTTTTTCATCTTTCCCAAATTTACCTGTGGTGACACAAAATTGCTGAAAATTTACTTTTGTGGGAAGGGCCTCAATGGGAAAAAACGTAGTGCGCAAAGGTGAAAAAAAAACGTATCTGTAATTATTCGGATAATAAAAGGTATTTTTTGGCACCTTTTCAATTCACCTGTGGGGAACCCCAAATAAATTGCTGTATTGACATTTAAAAATGCAAGGTGCCTCAATGAACAAAAACTATAAATTCCAAAAGTGAAAAAAAAAACGTATCTGTTTAAAGTTAAAAATTTGGGTAATAAAAGGTATTTTTGAAAACCTTTCAATTCACCTGTGGTGACTACAAAATTTGGGTATTCACATTTAATTTCCCAAAGGGGCCCAATGAAACAAAGCTGTATGCCCCCAAAGTAAAAAAACACGTTTTTCTGTAATGTAATTCGGATAATAAAAGGTATTTTTGGCACCCTTTTTAATTCGCCCCGTGGTAACTACACCCAAATTTCTGGATTCAAAAAAATTTAAATGCAAGGGGGCTCTATAACAAATCTGGAAAAGGGCAAAAGTGCAAAAAAACCCCGTACTTTTAAGTATTCGGATAATAAAAAAGGGATTTTTTGGGACCTATCAATTCCCCATGTGGTGACTACAAAAAAAGCTGTATTCAAATTTAACCGCAAAGTAAGATCCCATCAACAAAGCTGGGCCCGCGCCAAAAATGAAAAAAAAAGTATCTTTAAATGTAAATTTGGATAATAAAAGGGATTTTTGGGGACCTTTTAATTTCCCCCTGGGTGACTACCCAAAAAACTGTATTTTAAAATTTTTAAGGGGCAAGGTGCCTCAAAGGGAACCCCAAACTTATTTCGCCCAAAATGGGAAAAAAAACACTAAACTTAATGTAATTGATAAAAAAGGTATTTTTTTGGCAAACCCATCAATTTAAACCCTTTTGGGAACTATACAATTGCTGGAATTTTAAATTTTAACCCGCAAGGGGGGCTCAAACAACAAAATTTTGGGAAATGGGCAAAAGTGCAAAAAAAAACATCTTTTAAGGGATTTTGGATAATAAAAAGGTATTTTTTGGCACCTAACAATTCACCTGTGGGGACACAAAATTTCTTTTATTCAAATTTAAAATGCAAAAATAAAAACTTTAGCAAAGCTGGGGGCCCGCGCCAAAAGGGGAAAAAAAAAACGTATCTGAAATGTATTCAGATAATAAAGGTTTTTTTGGCACCTTTTAAAATTTACCTGTGTGACTACAAAATTTGGGGTATTCACATTTAAGTGCAAGGGGCCTCAAAAGAACAAAGCTTTAGGCGCAAAAAATGAAAAAACAAAGTATCTGTAATGTATTCGTAAAAAAAGGGACTTTTGGCCCCTTTCAAATTACCTGTTTGGGGAAAAAACAAAATTGCTGTAAAAAACATTTAAGGGGCAAGGCCTCAATGAACAAAGCTGTAGTGCGCCCAAAATGAAAAAAAAACGTATCTGTAAAAAGTATTCGGAAAAATAAAAGGGTATTTTTTTTGCACCCAAACAATTTTACCTGTGGTAACTACACAATTGCTGGATTCCCAAAATTTTAAATGCAAGGTTTCTATCCCAAAAAATCTGGACGGGCAAAAGGCAAAAAACAAATATCCCGTAAAGTAAACGGATAATAAAAGGTATTTTTTTTTTCACCTTTTCAATTTACCTGTGGTGACTACAAAAAATTTCTTTTATTTTAAATTTTTAAATGCAAAGTAGATCTATCAAAAAGCTGGGGCCCGTTTCCAAATGAAAAACCACGTATTGAAATGTTTTCGGATAATTAAAAAAGGGATTTTTTGGCACCTTTCAATTCACCCCGTGTTGGGCTACACAATTGCTGGAAATTCCCCCATTTAAGTGCAAGGGGCCTCAAAAGAACCCAAAACTGTAGTGAGCAAAAGTGAAAAAAACCCCGTATCTTAATGGGATTCCCCGGGTAATAAAAGGGAATTTTGGGACCTTTCAATTCACCTGTGGTGACAAAAAAATTGCTGTATTCCCCCATTTAAGTGCCCAAAGGTTTCCTCAATGAACAAAGCTGTAGTGGGGAAAAGTGAAAAAAAAACGTAACGTAATGTATTCGGATAAAAAAAGGTATTTTTTTGGGGACCTATCAATTCACCTGTTGACTAATAAATTGCTGTATTTGACCCTTTTGGGGCAAGGTTGCCTCAATGAACAAAGCTTTAGTGCGCCTAAGGGAAAAAAAACACTATCTTAATGTAATTTTGGAAAATTTAAAAAAAGGGATTTTTTTGGGACCTTTTAAAATTTCCCCGTGTTAAAACCCCAATTTCTGGATTCAAAATTTTTTCCTTTCAAGGTGGCCCCTATCAACAAATCTGGACTGGGCAAAAGGGGCAAAAAAACCCCGTAAACTTTAATGTATTCGGATAATAAAAGGTAATTTTTTTGGGACCCATAAAATTTACCTGTGGTGACTACAAAATTTCTGTATTCAAAAATTTAAAAATTCAAAATAATCAAACAACAAAGCGGGGCCCGCCCCCAAAGTTTAAAAAACACTTTTCTAAATGTATTCGGAAAAATATTTAAAAGGGAAAATTTTTTGGGACCTTTCAATTCCAAAACCCCGTGGTGACCCACAAAATTGCGTATTTACATTTAAAAAGGGAAGGGCCTCAATGAAAAAAAAGCTGTAAGGGGCCAAAAATTTAAAAAAAACTATCTGTAATGTATTTTTGGGAAAAAAAAGGTAAATTTTTTTGGGACCTATCAAAATTTACCCCTTTTGGGGACAAACAAAATTTGGCTGTATTCCCCATTTAAGGGGCAAGGTTTCCCCAATGAACAAAGTTTTAGTGGCCCAAAGTGGGAAAAAAAAACGTATCTGTAAAAGTATTCGGATAATAAAAAAGGGATTTTTTAGCACCTATCAAAATTAAACCCGTGGGGACTACAAAATTGCTGAATTTACATTTAAAAAAGGGAAGGGGCCCCAATGAAAAAAACTGTTTTGGGCGCAAAAGTGAAAAAACACTTTTCGTAATTTTATTCGTAAAAAAAGGTATTTTTTTACACCCTTTTAATTCACCGTGGGGACTACCCAAAAATTTCTGTATTCACAAATTTTAAATGCAAGGTCCCCCCAAAAGAACAAAGCTTTTTTTGCGCCAAAGTGAAAAAACACTATCTGAAATGTATTCGGATAATAAAAAAGGTTTTTTTTTGGCCCTTTTCCAAATTTTCCCCGTGGTAACACACAATTGCGGATTCAAAATTAACTGCAAGGTTTGGCCCCAAACAAAAAAATCTACTGGGGAAAAGTTCAAAAAAAACACGTATCTGTAAGGGATTCGGAAAAATAAAAGGTTTTTTTTTTGGCACCTACAATTCCCTGTGGTGACCAAAAAAAATTGCTTTTATTCCCAAAATTTAAAATTTCAAATTTGAAACTATCCCAAAAAAGCTTTGGGCCCGCGCCCCCAGTGAAAAAACCGTAAACTGAAATGTATTCGGAAAATATAAAAGGATTTTTTGGGGAAACCTTTTAAAAACCCCCTTTGGTGACTACAAAATTGCTGTAAAATTTACATTTAAAAATGCAAAGTGATTTATCAAAAAAAGCGGGCCCGTGCCAAAGGGGAAAAAAACCCCGTATCTTTAAAATGTATTTTGGGTAAAAAAAAAGGTATTTTTGGCCCTTTCAAATTTACCTGTGGTGGGCTAACAAAATTGCTGTTTTCCCATTTAAGTGCAAAAGGGGCCTCAAAGAACAAACAGGTGGCGCCCAAAATAAAAAACGTTTTCTTAATGTATTCGGATAATAAAAGGTTTTTTTTTGCACCTAAAACAAAAATTTACCGTGGTAAAATACAAAAATTGCTTTGGGTTCAAATTTAAAAATGCAAGGTGGGGTCTATCAACAAATCTGGACTGGGAAAAGTGAAAAAAACACGTATCTGTAATGTATTTTGGGTTTAAAAAAAGGTATTTTGGCACCTTTTTAAATTTACCTGTTTGGGTCTACAAAAATTTCTGTAAAATTCACATTTAATGCAAGGTTTCCCCCAATAACAAAGCTGTATTTCGCCCAAAAAAAAAAAACACGTATCTGTAATTAAAATTTGGGTTTAAAAAAAGGTATTTTTTGGCACCATCAAATTCACCTGTGGTAACACACAATTGTGGAAAACAAATTTTAACCCCAAAAGGGGGCTCTATAAAAAAATCGGACTGGGCAAAAGTGCAAAAAACACGTTTCTGGGAAAGTAAACCCGGGTAATAAAAGGATTTTTTGGCACCTTTCAATTCACCTGTGTGACTACAAAAATTTCTTTTTATTCACATTTAAGTTTCAAAGGGGCCTCAAAGAACAAAAACCGGTATTGGGGCCAAAGTGAAAAAAACCATTTTAAAAAGATTTTGGATAATAAAAGGGGTTTTTTTTTGGGACCTAACAATTTTACCCGTGGTGACTACAAAATTGCTTTTATTCACATTTAAGTGGGAATTTTCCTCAATAAACAAAGCTTGGGAGTGGGGCAAAATGAAAAAACACGTAACTTAAAAAAATTCGGATAATAAAAGGGATTTTTGCACCTTTTTAATTTTACCTTTGGTGAAACAAATTGCTGTATTCACATTTAAGGGGGAAGGGCCTCAATGAACCCAAAACTGTAAATCCCAAAGTGAAAAAAAAAAAACGGAAACTGTAATGTATTCCCGGAAAAATTAAAAAGGGATTTTTTTGGCCAAACCTTTTAATTCACCTGTGGTTTCTACAAAATGCTGTATTCACATTTTTAAAAGGGAAGGTGCCTCAATGAACAAAACCTTCCCCGTAGGGGCCAAATGAAAAAAAAACCTATCTGTAATGTAATTTGGATAAAAAAAAGGTATTTTTTGGGACCTTTTAAATTTACCTGTGGGACTACAAGAATTTCTGGATATTCACAATTTTTAAATGCAAAGGGGGCCTCAATGAAAAAAAAGCTGTAGTGCGGAAAAAAGGGAAAAAACCAAACGTATCTGTAATTTATTCGGATAATAAAATTTTTTTTTGGACCTTTTCCCAAACCCGTGCTGACCCACAAAATTTGCTGGATTCTAATTTAACTGCAAGGGGGCTATATCAACAAAGCCCGGAATGGGCAAAATTTTTAAAAAAAAAACAACCTATCTGAAAAGTATACTATAATAAAAAATGGAGTTTTTTAACCTAACAAAGAGACCTGCATTACTAGAAAAATATGTGTATCCTAATAAAAAGTTCAGGCTGCCCCCAATATCCAGGAAAATTTTTCAAAAGAAAACTGTTTATAAAAAAGCTATTGCAGGCAATGTCCCACCTAAGTCCTTTGGTTTTTAAATTTATCCCGTATTCTTTTTTAAAAGCTTGTCTGTTTTTCGCCCGGGGGGCCCGCCCCCCCCACCCCCCCCGCCCCCTCCGGACTTTTTCCCGCGGTAGTTTCCCTTTAAAAAAACCCCTACCTAACTACATAAAATCTTTTCCCAAACTCTGATCCAACTAAGTTTGTAAGGTTTACAGCCCAAAAGTAGAGCTTTCTCTGTGAAAAAATAGAATAATTTCGCTGAGCTGGTTGGACACAGGCAGAAAGCACGTCCGACTGCTATGAGACGCTGAGAGACACTGATCATGAACAGGAAGGGCTTTTCTATGTAAACCGAGGTCCTGTGATTTGTCCAGCCAATCGCAACCATACACATCCCAGTCATGACGTCGCACACACATCTCACCCTGCTCTATTCTGTAATCTGATTTGCTGACCGCCAAAAATGACAGGAAGCGCCGAAAATGGCGCGATCTTAATAGATGATGCACAGATTTTAACCTAAATTATCGCATGATCTAAAAATTTCGATCAACATAAAAACTGTGCCGATTTCAACTTTGTCGATAATAATCGCTCAACACTAGAATGTGGCCTTATCTAAGTATACAAATCCAGAAAAAAATTTACAAAGCTAAACATGACATATAGGTATACATACAGTTACATCACGTTATATCTGAAACAATTAATTAGTATAGTCAGCAGTTATATATTTAAACTCACGTGACCAGGTGGTTCGCTGATATCAAAGACTCCACGTTTTGAAGAAGTAATTATTCATGTTAAGATATCCAAATGGACATATCAGGCTGGAACAAAATAAATAGCCAACAGCCTAAAAAATCCCTACTAAACCCTACCTAACTGGTAGGGATACTGCGCTGAAAAAAGGGTGATCCTGCCCTAAGGAGACTAACCCCATAAACTGCTAGAGGCTAAAATAAAAAGGATATATATATTATATATATATATATATATAAGTATATATATAATATATATATATATATAAAATAGGCATATCAAGTCTGGTATATTCAGTTCAAACCCGACTCGTTTCCCCACATTAGAGGATGGCTCGGCAGGGATGCAGACAGAATACAAAAATGAACTGAAATTACCCAAACAGATATATACAGTATATTAGCAGAGATATATTAAAAAAAAAAACGCTGTCACTTCTGTGTAGTAATCAGCATCCAAACGATACAGACCTCAGCCCTCTCAGAAATGTTGAACAAGAGTTTATTTTGTTTAAGCCTGATACTTCCATTTGGATTATGTGAATATCTACTTCTTCAAGAGGTGGAGTCTTTCATATCAATGGTTTATAAGGTTAGCCTCCTTAAGGCAGGGTCGCCCTTTTCAGGTTGGGATCCCTACCGGGTAGGTAGAGTTTAAAGGGAATATGTCGGCAATTTTTTTTTTTTACTTATTAAATCAAGACCCTGATCCATATGCTTTTCCTCTCAGTCGTTTTTATTTGCTGATTGTATATTTCTCTATTCGGCCGTCTATATATGATTGTGGGGAAGACATTCTTGCTTGCACTGCTTTAACCGCAGTCAGTGAGACACTTTACAGCAGCTTCATGCCCATAGGATTCTTAAGACAGTTTCTGTCCAATAGATGTCTATAGGATAGTTTTCACTGTGAAGGGAGGGGAGAGGGGGAGCTGTGACATCTCCTCTTGTGACTGGTGGATTCTTTGCTATCTGTACACAATGGTGTCTCCTTTCAGCTTGGCCCTGCTTTTACTGATAATGAGCACACTGCTGAAAAGCTCTCTAAACAGAGCAGGAAGTGTCAGACAATTATTAGGCTTAGTGGCCAAAGTGAAAACTACAGGACTTAAGAATTATTAAAAAAATATTGAAAGTGATCTGGAAAATTAAAAAAAAAAAAAAAAAAATTCCTAAAAAATGTGTTTAACATAAAAATGTGAGTTAAACAATAAGTCATTTTTGATGACGCATTCCCTTTAACAGTGATTTTTAGGCTATTGGCTATTTATTTTGTTTAAGCCTGATACCTCCATTTGGATTACTCAACGTGAATATTTACTTCTTCAAGAGGTGGAGTCTTTCATATCAACGAACCACCTGGTCACATGAGTTTAAATATATAACTGCTGACTATACAAATTAATAGTTTCAGAGATAACGTGATACAACTGTATGTATATCTATCTTTATTAAAAATAATTAAAGGTTAAATTCTAGACTTGTAAAGTTTTTTTCTGGATTTGTGATAAATAAATAAGCTAAACAACTTGGTACCTTACAATATGGACAAAAAATAATATTCAGCAAAACCTTTATTAGTATGACAACAATATTAATGACAGTATAAATAAGCACAGACAAATGTCATCAGACAGGACATACTTAAAAACATACTGTAACGGTTCGGTGGATCCGCTGGACCACCGCAAGCGATGGTAGTTAAGCCACGCCAGGGAACGGAATCTAAGTAGCCCCCGGTTTTCACCAGAGCCCGCCGCAAAGCGGGATGGACTTGCTGCGGCGTGAGGCTACCACGTCGTTACCCCTGACGTGACTTCTTGCGCTGGCGGCCGGGGAAATGCGTGGTACAGAATCGTAATCCAATGGCGTAGTCAGGAACAGCAGAAGGTCAGGGCAGGGGGCAGAGGTTTCGTGGTCAGAGACGGACAGAGGGCAGGGCAGGCGGCAAACGGGAAAAGGTCAGGAAACGTAGCGGAACGGAGGGTTTACACGGATAAGCAATACGGACACAAGGACACTCCAAACTCTCACTAAGCACCCCAAACAATCTGGCAACAGGTGCCGGGGGCGGATACATGATATACGACCAGCGCCCGGCAATAAGCCAATTACCGGGACACTGGCCCTTTAAATTTAAACCATCCGTCGCGCACGCGCGCTAGGGGCGCGCATGCCACGACCCGGGGCAGACAGGACGCCCTTCACTGGAGCGGGCCAGGTAAGTGAGCCGGCGTGGGACAGGGTGGCCGTGGGTGACCGCGATGCCCGCGCCGCGGCCCTGGCAGGCAGGGAAACGACCGCAGGGTCAGCGGCGCCCGCGGCCGCCATGACACATACATAAAAAGGGTAAATTAAAAAAAATGTAGCACAAACATGAAGGACAAAAATTGGTTGGTGTACCAGTATGTATAAACTACAAACAATATATAGTTACACTATAGAGATATAAGTATAGAGTTGTCCAGCTGAAGTTCACTCAGTAATAGTAGGGTACCACAGTTAGTATATATCAGATAAAGCATTGATGAATAAAGTATAGTCTTTTCCCATAAGCCTTTGCTTTATGCAAAACAGTCAGTGAGGTCTGAATTGCAAGTAAACTCTCACACCGACCAATTTATTGGTTCCTCTCCTCAAGGAGAGATCTTTCCCCTTTTAAAGTATAGCCAAAAACAGCGCTCACAGCGGAGCACCAAAACACTAGAAAAGTATAAATAATGATATACATGCTAAGTACACCCACCAGCTAGAAACCCGATGTGCGTTTTGCCAGGACAATGGCTTCATCCTGGAGACACATATGTATATCATTATTTATATACTTTAGTAGTGTTTTTGTTGCTCCGCTACGTGTTCTTTTTGTTGAATATTATTTTTTGTCCACTCTTTTCTTCTTTTTGTGGATCTCATGTATTGGTGCGTTTTCAGAGGTCATCACTCTATTTGAGAAACTTTGGGTCACATGTATAAAAACTGTCTAGGTCTAAAACTCACCTTGTTGCCCATAGCAACCCATCAGACCGCCCCTTTCATTTTTCCAGAGCACCATATGAAATTAAATGGGTGCTGTGATTGGCTGCTATGGGTAACAAAGTGAATTTTAGACCTAGACAGTTTTCATACATGTGGCCCTTTGTATTTATCGGTTAACTTAACCAAAAATTGAAATATGATACAACGTGTCCATAAGGTTCCTGTTGTGTCTCAGTAATTTCAGACGTATGCTTATATATAAATATATTTTTCAATTATAATCCTAATAAAATTATGTCGTCTCTTGATTTTCTAAGTGAAACTAACACAACCACTGCATAAAATAAACTTAAATATTCTTAGTAAATTATAGGGCAATACAACGAGCAATACAACTATTGAACCAGGGGCGCAACTAGAGAGGACTAAATCCTATAGCAAACTTTAAAATCTCCCTACGTCCCTCGATGTCTCATTCTCCCATGAACATTTGCCAGTACTTCTCAGTAATAGTCATACAGCTACTAAATAAGACAAGGAGCAAATATATCTCCATACATATCACCATCATTCTTCTACCAATCAAATCTCACTATATCAAGACCAACATTACCAATAATGCCACTACATAAAGACACGATTATACCACCAAACACGACCACATTTTATCCCCACATAGTCAGTGAATAATAAAGCTATACTTTTACTGAATAAATGTCAGTATGCCAAGGCTTATAGTATGACAGTGACCAAAGAGTGGTAAATGATAGTTGTACGCAGGCCCTCTGCAAACATATAAGTGAAAACAGTGCAGTTACATCCAGTGACTCACAGATGACGTCTTCTCTGATGAGTTGTTCTATATCCCTTATCTTCTCCATCTGGTGCAGACTACCATAACAACTTCTTCTGGCCACGACTCATTTGCACACAAATATCTTACAATCCTTACTTTTTAGAACCTTTTTACTTATCCCCCACCTCTGTACAAACTCTCTGTGGGTTGATAGGTGGAGTTGTGGGGGAGGTTATGGGGTGATAGGTGGAGGATGTATTTTGTGTCGGCATTAGGCTGCATAAAACAATGGCAGGTGGGAGGGACAGGAAAGCGAATACAGGCCATAAAATTAAGGCCACAGTTGGCAATACTCGAACCCTTTGGGGGGGTCCCTTTAAGATGGTTGTTGTAACGGGGAACGGTGTATGGCACGAGGCAAATATTGTGGCAAACTTCCCCCGGGACCTGAGTACCCAAAAATAATTCGTTTTCCCTAGTCAAGACAAACCCAAACACTAGACGACAATGCCAGGGTTCGAAAACAACGTTAGTTGCATTTTTTTGCAGCAATAAACTAGTTGAGCCCCTTGTCTCTGGATGCAACCAGGAATACAATTAACTGTGATGCAGTAACAAAAAACTTGACTTGAGTATGATGTAATAGCGGCAGCTTTGATAATGAACAACAGTCTCTGAGTAAGTGTCAGACTCGGTAACTTGAGATGCTGGGAGTAGTATTACTTTAGAAAGATAACTGATTACAGACCTTAAATTTCCCGAAGAGTGGTTCTACACCAAGGGCAAAAGGCTTTGAGAAAAAAGACCTGAGTTTGAAGGACCTCTGATTCTTGAATACTTGGATTTGAGACAGGACTGAAGCTACTTCCGCCACGTGTTGACCATGAGAAGTGGCGTGGATTCCTGACTTGAAAGCCAGGAGAAGACTATGACCGCTGGTGGGAGACCCTCTATTCCCAGACGGTCGGACAGAAGGTTTTGACTGGGGTTGCACCCTCCTGAGTAGCACGGAGATCCTGTGTGAGTCCCTTTAGGGGGTAGGAGAATTAAGGACAGGTTTGAGGTAGGCTAGGGGCCTAGCAGAATGGCTGAGGTGAGCCAGGAGCAACACACACCTTGACTTGCGGAGACCTCGCACACCTCCCGATGGAGGAGCAGAGACTAACCAACTAACTGCCTAACTGCCTCTGGCCAGCGTTGGTGTTGGCCTGGTAGCAGAGGGGTCACATGTCAGAGAGCTTTGCATCATTTTGAACGACAGGTTATCACCAATCAGCAGAAAAAAT